>JAJAGP010001413.1:0-183105 GCA_025084515.1 Ancistrus triradiatus
ATGGGGCCCCTGTAGACCCCGGGTGGGCACTGGGGCCCCTGGGTGGGCCAATGACTGTAACTCAGACAGATTTTGAACTACGGCTTCAAAATTCGGCAAGCTTGGTCCCGGCTGCAATCCGAGGTGATATGTGATGCCCAAGGGTCCCCTATGGACCCCGGGCTGGCACTGGGGCCCCTGGGTGGGCCAATGACAAACTTAGACATGTTTCGACCTACGGCAACAAAATTCGGCAGGCTTGGTCCCGGGTGCAATCTGAGGTGATATGTGATGCCCATGGGTCCCATGAGGACCCCGGGTGGGCACTGGGGCCCCTGGGTGGGCCAATGACTGTAACTCAGACAATTTTCGACCTACGGCCACGAAATTCGGCAAGCTTGGTCCCGGGTGCAATCTGAGGTGACATGTGATGCCCATGGGGCCCCTGTAGACCCCGGGTGGGCCAAGGGCTTTAACTCAGACAGTTTTTGACCTACGTCCATGAAATTCTGCAAGCTTGGTCTCGGGTGCAATCTGAGGTGACACGTGATGCTCATGGGGCCCCTATGGACCCCGGGTGGGCACTGGGGCCCCTAGGCGAGCCAATGACTGTAACTTAGTCAGTTTTCGATATATGGCCACGATATTCAGCAGGCTTGGACCCGGGTGCAATCTGAGGTGACGTGATGACCTTTGGGCCCATGAGGTACACTAAGGGTCGACCAATGCAGAGCGGCAACCACACTCGCATTTTCTTCAGGAAATGCACCTCTCTAGTTAGTGTGGTTGCCTATATAGGCAATCACACTATTGTTATCCGATTCTGAACATTCCGAAATTTTTGTCCGGATTTCAACTGCCGCAGCTTTCGAGATATCGACCCCGTTTCAGCGCCATCGTGTCCAGTTCGGTCGGGAATGGTGTGCTTGTATAGGGCTCTCCGGTCGGACTTTGGGGGGCCCCGCAGTGGCCCCGCAAAGTCCCAAATTTTCCCATAGGAAATGAATGGGCCAAAAATTAACAAATCATAACTCAGTCAGTTGTTGACATAGGGCTACAAAACTCAGCAAGCTTGGATCCGGGGGCAATCTGAGGTGACTTGTGATGCCCATGGGGCCCATGGGGCCCCTGTGGACCCCGGGTGGGCACTGGGGCCCTGGGTGGGCCAATGACTGTCAGCTTTCGACCTACAGCCACGAAATTCGGCAGGCTTGGTCCCGGGTGCAATCTGAGGTGACCTGTGATGCCCATAGGGCCCCTATTGACCCCGGGTGGGCACTGGGGCCCCTGGGTGGGCCAATGACTGTAACTCAGACAGATTTTGAACTACGGCTACGAAATTCGGCAAGCTTGATCCCGGGTGCAATCTGAGGTGATATGTGATGCCCATGGGGCCCTATGGACCCCGGGTGGGCACTGGGGCCCCTGGGTGGGCCAATGACTGTAACTCAGTCAGTTTTCGATCTATGGCCACGACATTCGGTAGGCTTAGTCCCGGGTGCAATCTGAGGTGACGTGATGACCTTTGGGCCCATAAGGTACACTAAGGGTCGGCCATTGCAGAGCGGCAATCACACTCGCATTTTCTTCAGGAAATGCACCTCTCTAGTTTTTCTTATTATTATTATTCCACATTTTTGTCCGGATTTCAACTGCCGCAGCTTTTGAGATATCGACCCCATTCCAGCGTCATCGCGTCCGGTTCGGTCGGGAATGGTGTGCTTGTATAGGGCTCTCCAGTCGGACTTTGGCGGGTTGCAAAGTCCCAAATTTTCCCATAGGAAATGAATGGGCCAAAAATTAACGAATCATAACTCAGTCAGTTTTTGACATAGGGCTACGAAACTCAGCAGGTTTGGTCTTGGGTGCAATCTGAGGTGAAATGTGATGCCCATGGAGCCCCTGTGAACCCTGACTGGGCACTGGGGCCCCTGGCGGGCCAATTCCTATGATTCAGTCAGTTTTGACCTACGGCCACGAAATTTGGCAGGCTTCATCACGGGTGCAATCTGAGGTGACATATGATGCGAACGAAGCCCCTGTGGACCTTGACTGGGCACTGGGGCCCCTGGCGGGCCAATTCCTATAACTCAATAAGTTTACGACCTACGGCCATGAAATTTGGCAGGCTTGGTCCAGTGTGAAATCTGAGGTGACATGTGATGCCGATGGGGCCCTTGTGGACCCCGGCTGGGTACTGGGGCCCCTGGCGGGCCAATGACCATAACTCAGTCAGTTTTCGACCTACGACCTTTCGACCTACAGATTCTGACATTTCCAAAGACCCAAAATTCATGAATAGACAGATTTTAAACTGGCAGAACTGAAGCTAATAATTGGTACGTGGAGGTCTGTCTAATACACACAATATAAGATATATATTGTGTTAACCAAACCTATTCAGATACAATGAAAAGTCATTGGAAAATGTTGATATGCAATGCAGCTGAACTGTAACAAAAATATAGGATTAGGAATGAACACCAAGATGTATATATTGTCCTACTTGAACTCTGAATGTGGATCCAAATAGCCTAATGGTAACAAATGAAGACCAGAAATGTATATCCCTGTCATTTATAACCATGTGTTTTGCCATTTCTTAATGCTTTGCACAATGTATGCTTATTTTGTATTAAGATAACTATCAATTGTAGTGACCCGTAAAATGTTCTTCACTCTTGGAGCGGACTGGACTGATATGCTCTATATAGACTGAGATGCCTTAATGTCAACTATAATGTGTAAGTACTTTCATAAAATGTCTTGATGCATGCTCAATAACCCAGATAAGAAACTCCCAGAAGTAGACTCTATTCATTGGGATATAAGGTTGTTGGAGAAATGTTTCATCACTCAACTAAGTGACTTTTTCAGTCTCAGCTAGTTGGGAAACTTTCCCAATCTTATGTACAGCACCTTTGTATAATGACTGGTACCAGCATCATTACATAACAATGGGACCGGTGATTAGTTTAGTATGCAGATTGCCATATCCATTAATGACAATGGCCACGTATGCCATTCACACAGGATTGGAGAAAGGTTACGATAGTGGTGTTGTAAGATGGTGCGAGATGTACTTCGAGGCCCCCTCCTCGGTTGAGGTATGGACGTTCCCTTTTTACAAAAATTCTTTTACTCCACGTTCAAATCATCGTTCCTCCCTATCAAGGAACTTCATGTCTTCATCCTTGAAAGAATGGCCACTGGCCTGTAGGTGTGTGTAAACTGCAGAGTTATGCCCTGATGAGGTAGCACTATGTTGTGCCATCCGTTTCGCCAGTGGCTGTTTGGTTTCCCCGATGTACAATTCCTGGCAATCCTCCCGGCGCTTAACAGCAGACACTACATTACTCTGTTTGTGCTGGGGGACCCGATCCTTGGGGTGGACCAGTTTCTGGCATAGCATGTTTTGGGATTTGAAAGCCACCAAGACGCGGTGTTTGAAAAATATGCATCTCAATTGTTCAGATGTTCCTGCCACATATGGAATCACCACCGGTTTATGCTTAGACTGTTTACTGGTTACTGCTTAAGCACTGTTTTTGTGTTATACCGACTTTGACAAAGGCCCAGTTCGGATAACCACATTTGCCCAGGGTCTGCTTAATGTGAGATTTCTCTCCATCCTTGGCCGCTGTGTCAGTGGGGACGCTGTCTGCTCCATGGTACAGTGTCCTCCGTGGTACAAACTCCTAGTTTGTGCTCCAGTGGATGATGAGAGTCAAACCATAAGTACTGATCCATGTGTTGGCTTATGGTAAACATCTAATTTCAATTTCCCCATATCTCCAATCACAACCTCACAATCCAAGAAGTCTAACCTGTCATTCTTCACATCCTCCCTGCTGAACTTAATGTGTTTGTTCACCAAGTTGATTTGGTCGGTGAAATGTGGTACTTCCTGAGATTTCATTGTAACCCAAGTGTCATCCACATATCTGAACCAATGGCTGGGTGGTGTTTCTGAATAGGATCTTAGTGCCTTCTTTTCCACTTCTTCCATATACGGGTTGGCCACGATAGGTGAAACTGGGAAACCCATGGCGCACCCATGTTTCTGCATATAGTACTGCGCTCTGTATGTGAAATAGGTGGATTGAAGACACAGCTCTGGAAGCAAACACACCTTGTCCGAGTTAAGGGTGGTCATATTGTTGAGAGTGGGGTCATTCTGTAGTTTCATTCGGACTACCTCTACTGCCTCAGCAATGCTAACGCACGAGAAGAGACATCACACGAGACCATTGTTTCATCTGTCTCCATAATGCCTTATCCACAAAATCCATAGTGTTCTGAATGTGATGATCCGTGCTGCCTACCAGTTGAGGATCGATGCCAGAAACTTAACAATGTTGTAGGTCACTGAGTTGATCATACACACAATGGGACATAATGGCACATCCTTTTATGTATTTTAGGTAAACCATATAGACTAGGTGTAGCCTCCCCTGGGTATAATCTGTGGCAAAGAGGATGGTCAATAGCATTGTCCTGTTCTAACAGCTTCAGACAATCTATCACCTTTTTCTTGTACCCACTACCAGGATCTTGTTTCAGGGGCTCATAAGTGTTAGTGTCTCAAAGGAGAGTCTCATGATAATTTTCTCATGATAGTCTGTCTGGTTTAATAAAACAGTGCAACTGCCTTTGTCCGCTGAGTCGTGAGTGCAATCCTCTCCTCTCTGCTGATGTCGGATGGCGGTGGCTTCACGTTGGATGGTGGATTGCTGTTTCCGTGGCTATAATCAGTTCCACTAGTGGTAATTGCCTCGGTGTCATGGAAAAATTCAGCCCCTTAGCCAAGATATCTTTCTCCGCCTGGGTGAGTTGTCTGTCAGACACGTTCTTCACCCACTTATCCACAGGTTGTGGCAGTCCTCCATCTCTCTTCCAGCCTTTGAGAATGTCATCCATCTGCCGGCGTCTCTGGCGTGCAGCAAGAAGATCTAACTTCTTCTGCTGCCTAGTTTTAGACTTTCCACCTTGTGCTAACCAAGCCTTTTCTGTGAAGTTGATCACACGCTGGAAGATGGTCTCGTCTAGACATGACCTAAGTCTCTGTCGGATCTGTTCCTCTCTGACTTTCAAGGCATCAGCGGTAAAGTTGGTTTGTCTCACTCATTCATTCAGCAGCTGGTTCTGTGCCTTCTGGAGGATTTTGTTAGCTCGGTGGCCCTTTACCGAAGATTTCATTGGGAGACTCTTAGGAGTGATCCCATTCTGTCTGCATTCTGAGGTTGAATCTCAGGTGGTTAATGTATTCAGCCACCTTACGTGCCATTTGTTCGTACTACCATATGAGTTTAAGGCAATCTTCAAACCAAATTGAGTCAAAATGTCTTGATGCATGCTCAATAATCCACGTAAGAAAATCCCAGAAGTTGAATCTGTTCATCTGGACATAAGGTTTTGTGGGAGAAATATTTCATCACTCATCTAAGTGACTTCTTCAGTCTCAGCCAATTTAATATGCAGATTGTCATACCCATTAATGACAATGGCCACATGTGGTCATTCTTTCAAGGATGAAGACGTGAAGATCCTTGATAGGAAGGAACGATGCTTTGAACGTGGAGTAAAAGAAGCCATTTTTGTAAAAAGGGAACGTCCATCCCTGAACTGAGGAGGGGGCCTCAGAGTACATCTCTCACCAAACGCCGCTATCGCAGCCCTTCCCCAAGACTGGACATAAGGTTTCTCCCACAAAACCTTATGTCCAGATGAAAAGATTCAAGTTCTGGTACTTTCATAAAAAGTATTGAGGACACTTACCTTTACCATCAATAATGCTGATGTCAACACCATGGGAGAGGAAGATCTCCAGACAATCCACAAGGCCTCGTGATATACACTGATGGAAACTAGTAAAATATATCATCACTAATTCCAACTATTTAAAATATAGATATTTTATGTTTATGCTTTGTTTTTAAAACAAAGTTTGTTTTTTCATATACAAACGTTACAAAAAAGATAAAGTAGTAGCAATTCAAATAAAAATCAAAAGTTCACTCACGCTGATTTGCCCACTGAGTCTAGTTTGGAGGGACAAAGTCCCTTCTTCACTAAAAGGGCTGCTACTTTTTCTGTTTCATTCTGTTCCACAGCCTGTAACAGCTTTTCATCGCTCTTACTCCAATCCTGATTCTGAAATCATACAACAACAACAAAAAAATAACAAATGATCATTATTTTACCATTAACCCCTGAATTATTAAGATCACAAATAAACTGTGCAGCATTAACTTGCTTAAGCATAGTGATTGAGTTTGTGGGAGTGTTGCAGATGAAGGATCACTGTGCAATTGACAAAACATGCAAATAACACAGAAAAACAACATATAGGTAATGTTTTTTGCATGTTAAATGTAAATAATGCTTTCCCAGACTCAGGGTCTGTGCTTAGTCATCTGTCTGTGGTACATGCTGAAAAGTGGGTAATCCTTAACACTGGTGAAAATGGGGAATGAAAATATACTAATTGGCAAAAAAATAACACACCCAGATACACTCTTTGACAAAACAAAATAACTCACCAAGAAGAAGTTGCTGAATCAGTGTTAATTTTGTTGACGAATGATTTTCGTCATAGTTTTCATCAACAACTTTTCGTTCTAATGAAAACAAGACGATTACTAAATTAAAATTAATGAAAAATGACAAACACTAGGGGGAAATGTATTGACACTTTTGTCAACAAATAAAAACGAGAGGAAAATGTTTGGCAGAGACGACATCCAATCAGAGCTGATCTAGTTTTTTGTAATGTAGGGACAAGTTAGGAAGAGATCCAATCATAACTTTAGCGACTGTGGAAAGGCGGGACAGGTTGGGTATCGATCCAATCAGTAATGCGGTAAGACGCACACATTTGATCTAACCCCAGGAAGTCTGTACGACTTAGCCTCCGTACTGTTTCTCGACAATGTCAACACCTGGGAGAAAGAAGAGAGTATATTGGCACATTTCTCATTTGATGTAAAGGAAAACAGGACTCTTTGTAAACAGTGTGGGGCAACTATCTCCTGTAAAAATACAACAAGTTGGAAACGACATCTGCAGGCATGTATGAAACTGTTGTCAAGCTATCTGCAACTCAATAGTGCGAGCTTGTACTTTAGCAGTATTACAAACGCACGATTACGGTTGCAAACGCACTCTAAGTTCATTATGTTCAAGTCAACATTTCAGCTAATACAGTAGGGACTTAAAACTGATCGTCCATGGTTAAATGATTACACGACTCAGGTCTGATTGTGACATTCCTTATCAAGCTCTTTGTTAACCATATCTTCTGCCGGAACCCAAGAATTAAATTTATCAGGCCATCCCACCCATTTGACGAGACAAAACTTTTTCTGATTTTGGGTCTTTTCATCCATGATTTTCTCAATTTTAAAGGTCCTGTCTTCTCTATCGACAATTTTTGTAGCTAAGGCACATAAAACGTCTCCTCAATGTTTTCACCGTCATAGTCTTGCAATTTATAAACAAGAGGGTTCCTCGGTATCCTTTCCAAAATGATGAACTATTCATTCGTATATATTTTGCTCGTAACCTTTATCAAAATGTCATTTTAAAGTGAAATTCTAATGATGTCACCTTTATACTTGAAATTCGTTTTCTTTAATGTGGGGCAAAAAAGTCATTATAGGGCTTTAAATACTTGGAAGGAGTTTGTTTTGTCGACCTCGAAGGGTTTCATTGTGATGCTGGAATGATAATTGTGATTGTATGTGTCAACCATATCCTGCACAACATCTACGTATTTTCTCATGTTGAAGGTTTCTGTTAAATATTTCGCACACAGACACTTTTTGCCCGTAGCAATTTGAACAATGTGATGTTTTTTCATTAAAGTTTGAAACGTTTTATTAAAAAAGCCTTTTCCATGATCAGTTTGCACTTTCTGACGGACTGTACCCTCGCTCAGGATGGACTCGAAAGCCTTGGTCACCTCAGACCCAGAATTGTTGCGCAACATACGTACCCAGAAATACTTGGATAAAATATCTATAAGTTAACATAAACTGTGCGCCTTTGTTGTTCTGCGATATGTTGGTCATATCAACTAAATCTGCTTGACATTGTTCATCGATGTCTTTTACGAAGACATTGGTTTTTTTTTTTTACCTTTAAGTTACCGGTTTATGTAACGTGTAAGCGTCCTGTTCGGTCAACCAGTTTTTGATTTCTGCATCATTTAATCTTTTACCTATTTTCTCCACAAATACCTCTCTGTAAGCTATCAACCTCTCTGTAAGACCCAGGATGTGAAGGGGTGTAATATATGTTTTTCAACAACCATTCAGTCATTTCTGAGAGTCAGAAGAACAGTGACACAACCAGACAATGGGTACAAGCTTTTATTCTGACGAACCCCGGGAAACTCACAATGTGTGAAATGTTTACATTCTTATCAATTAAATATTCAATCATAAAATCTAAGACATTATCTAAATGTACTTCCTCCTTTTTATGTAATATTAAAACACAAGTCGGTTACAAAGGTAAAAATACATAATGCATGACTAGTTTTACACTCAAACATGCAGTCAAACATGTAGAACAATAGTTGATGAACAAAATTGTCTAAAGGTTGCATGGTACTTACAACAGACAAAGATTTACAACAGACTTCCAATGATTAGTAAATGTTCATACATAGTTCATTAACTTTTCTAGTTTGCATACGGTTTCTATATCGTGTGACAAATTATTACTGTGAAAATAGTTTTGACGTCGGTTCTCAGTTCAACAATTTTTCTGAGCATTATAGTAAGCTCATTCTTCATAAATTTTTTTCACGGTCAGAACACTTCATTGTTGGATAAATTTGTTTCATTAATCTGGTACGTATGATGCAGCCTTGTACTGGTCTCCATTTAAATCTGAAGGGGACCAGCAAAAAGAAATCCATTTGAACAACGTATTCAAAAATCCATTTTCGGGAACTTTTCCCAGTCAAACTGGTCAAGTGTTACAATCTCAATGCTCCGGCGGGTAGATCTTTGTGTCGGAACTGTGAAGAGATTGACGGTCTCATTTTCCTGGTTGAAATTAAAAATGGCTGTGCATCCATTGGTCAATGCAAAAAATTGTACTTTCTCAGGCTCTGAGACTTGCACGTGTCTTTGCAAAGTAGATTTAACCTTTTTCGGTGCATACGTACAGACAGCCATAGTACAAGCAGATATAGTTGTTTGCTCAAAAAATTGACAGGCTTCTTGTCAGGGGTGCCACCTTTTGCCGCTAGGGGTAGCATTGAGCTACCTTTGCCAGTGGCATCCCTGGCAGCTTCTGTAATCGGCCGCCTTGTCAGTAAAGCGGCTGATTACAGTTAATGATCCTCACCTGCTTCCTTTGGCTACTTAGGAACCTCGCCAGTGGAAGTAGGTGTTGGATCATTCCACTAGAACACGCCGCTTAAGCCGCCTGATCTCCGCTACAGCGTTATTCTTGGAATTGAGCACTTCTGGCCGCTTCAAGCGTGTTCTTGGGAGACCTCATCCGTCTCCGCTTTTTTAAACGATCGCCAGCGAGCGATCGTTTCCGTTTCGTTTTTTGCGTCATTGGTCATTGTGCGTTGCTTCACGCAACTTGGGCTCGCCGCGCACTCATGCTCCGCACCTGGGCAGTCAGACCCTGTGCGTGAACATTTGGCGCCCCCTGGCACTGTACCTGGGTTTGCCACGCAAGTTGGTCAAGTGTTAGAGCAGAAAGACTCCACGGTTGGACAGTTGGCGCCGCCTGGCCCCATACAGGAGCCCATTGCGCCTCCTAGCCCCGCGTCTGAGCAAGAAAGCTCCACGCCTGGGCATTTTGCACACCGGTCGTTGCCGCCGACCCCTGTGCCTCGGTCGCGTGGACCGATTCCTACGCCGCTATCAGTGGCCCCGATCCCAACGCCTCGGTCAAGATCCATTCCTGCGCCGCGATGTATGGTTCCGATCCCCGCGCCACGGTCTGAAAAACCGACCCCAGCGCAGGGATCAGGGCCAGAGGCCAGGGATCAGGGCCCTCAGTTGTTGGGACCGGCCCCCGCTCCACCTTGGTCACCTCTGTTGTCTCTTTCTCTGAGGCCCTTGGCGTCCATGCGGCTGGCCAGGTCCCTGGCCCCGGCCCTTTTTGTCGGCCTCAGCGGGTCGGTTCTGGCTCCTTCTCCGCCAGTGCCAAGCTCCGTCCCTGAGCTGCTGAGCTCCGTCTCTGAGTCGTGGAGCTCAACCACTGAGCCGCCAGCAGCGCCTCGCCTCGCCTCCCAGCCGACGGGCCCTGTCCGGGGGCCGTTGACGACAAGCTCCACGCCTGAACTGCTGGCCTCTGGGTACTGTCAGGGGTGCCACCTTTTGCCGCTAGGGGTAGCATTGAGCTACCTTTGCCAGTGGCATCCCTGGCAGCTTCTGTAATCGGCCGCCTCATCAGTAAAGCAGCCGATTACAGTTAATGATCCTCACCTGCTTCCTTTGGCTATTTAAGAACCTCGCCAGTGGAAGTAGGTGTTGGATCATTCCACTAGAACACGCCGCTTAAGTCGCCTGATCTCTGCTACGGCGTTATTCTTGGAATTGAGCACTTCTGGCCGCTTCAAGTGTGTTCTTGGGAGACCTCATCCGTCTCCGCTCGTTAAACAAGCGTCGTGCTTCCCCTTTATTGTATCTTTTGTTTCATTCGATTATATTGCCTGTTTTAACCGCCATGCAGGTTTCCTACCGGTATACGCTCCTCTACCCGCTCCATGGCCAGCGTTTAGGACAAGCTGGTGACTGGGCTTTTGTAGAAGCTCAGCCGTCGTACAATCGGGAGGTTGGAGGTAATTCTGCCAGGGCTTAGTTTGGTAGAGTAGGTACTCTTTTTCCCGCTGGTCACAATACAGGTGGGAAGCGTTGCCAGCTTTACTTCCTTTTTTAAACAATCGCCGGCGAGCAATCACTTCCGCTTTTCGTTTTTTGCGTCATCGGTCGTTGTGCGTTGCTTCACCCCCCCACGTGCACCCGCTAAGAAGCACGGTGCGCATCGGCTCCCCTGCTTTGGGCTCGCTCGTTCTGGTGACGTCAGCCCCCTCCCTTCGCTTCCCCTTGGCGTGTGTGTGAGCTTCTGTGTGTGCGTGTGTGACTGTGGGGCCAGCCTATTTTCTCCACAGCCATAGAAGCTCACTTTATTCAGTTTTTTATTTTCATTTCAGCTCATTTAGAAGATCCAGAGCCTTTGCTCCACCCCTTCCAAGGCAGGCCGGCTCTCGTGTGTGTGTGCGTGCGTGCATGTATGCGCGTGTGTGTGTGCGTGTGTGCATACGTGTGTGCGCGTGTGTGCATGCGTGCGCGTGCGTGTGTGTGTGCACACGTGTGTGCGAGTGCTTTCCCTCACACACGCGCACACAGGAGATTGGCTTTTGTTGGTTATTTCTTTGATTTAACCTCAGTGGTCTGGTGGAGCGATCGGTTATACCACTAATCATTGACGTGGTCGACCTGGGTTCGCTCCCCAGCCACTGAGGTGACTTTCTTTATTTAGTTTCTCATTTATTTGTATTTTATTATTTATTGTTTTATTTCTTTGTTATATTTCAGTTCACTACTACCATCTGGAGCTAACTGCACTTGGGTCCCAAACCCATTATACTTTGTTTAATACGGTTCGCCACTTCCGGTTTTTCTGTGTAAAAGTATGGCGAACCGTGACACTTTTACATTGATTTCCAAATCAGAATAGTTTTTTTCTTTGCTTTTTCTGAGACATTTTGGAGGAATTTTGCTGTGTTCCTCAGTCCAAAGTAAATATGTATTACATGCCTGGATTATGGTAATTGTATGTTAATAATAAAGGAACATGTACTCGCCACCCAGTTAAGAACGATTGGTATTCATTAACATATGCATGCTCTACTACTGAATCTCGTGTTTATGCGGCGTTCAAGAATCTGAGAGTTTTCGGAAATGTCCATTTATGACTAATTTATTGGCAGTTTGCTTGTCTGTGTTTCGAAGGTTTCATGAATGAGGCCCATTGTGTTTTTAAACAGCATTAATTTTGTAAAATGCCTCAAAACCCTTTCATTCTCACTGAGGACTTGTAAGCAAAGTTGTTTCCCTATGGTAATTTGGCTTTTTTTTTTTATGTCAAATTCCAGAACCAAACATGCAAGTAACAAATAGCATGAGACACAGGGACTACAAAAACAGGTAAGAATGCAAAGGTGCCATAAGAGGACAAGAGGCAATCAGCTTTCACAGGCTAAATGCTCACAGGAAATTATTGATTAACTTATTAATTACTCTATTAATGACTGTTTATGATTATGATTTCAAAACAGCATTTATAGGCTTTAAATGCATATACAGGATTTATAAATTAGACTATTTTTCCAGATGAGGAAAATATATTAGGCCAGTTCCTGTACTACAAAAAGTGGTAAATACTGTATATGTAGAACAAACATAAATCCCTAATTAAAAGATTGCAAAGCAGAATCAGCCATTCTTTTTCAGAGTGATTCGGCTTTTATCTTTCTACCTTTCTATAGAGACATCCCTGTACCTCTCTACCTCTACCTCTCTTAACAAATATATAACAAGTATATTTGGGTGGTAGATCATTTTCAGTACTGCAGTGACACTGATATGGTGGTGATGATGTGTACATTTTTATAGAGTAGGTAGTTTTAGAACACCGTTCACTCACTGTCCATTTTATTAAAAACATTCAACTTACTGCTGCACTAACACACCACCACATCACTGTCACTGTGTGGTGCCACCATGTCACCCTGTCTCTCTGTGTGTGCGTATACATTTACAGAAGCTGTAATGACATCCCTGAAACCAGGACTCTTCCTACAGCTGGCCGCCCACCAAACTATGTAACTGGGAGAGAAGGGCCTTGGTTGGAGAGGTGACCAAGAACCCAATAGCCACTCTGGCTGAGCTTCAAAGATCCTGTGTACAGTTGGGAGAAACTTCCTGAAGGTCAACCATCACTGCAGCACTCCACCAATCTGGGCTTTATGTCAGAGTGACCAAACAGAAGCCTCTCCTCAATAAAAAAAAAAAAACACACAAAAACTTGTCTGGAATTTGTAAAAAAAATAAAATAAAATAAAATCACCAAAAGGACTCTCAAACTGTGAGAAACAAGACTATCTGGTCTATTGATATGAAGATTTAACTATTTGGCCTCAATTCTAACCATCATGTCTGGAATAAACCAGGCAATGCTCATCACCTGCTCAATACCAGCCCTACACTGAAGCATCATGCTGTTGGGGGGTTTTTCAGTGGCTGGGCCAGGGAGACTCATCAGGCTTGAGGGAAAGCTGAATGGAGCAAAGTACAGATATATTTTTAATGAAAACCTGATCCAGAGTGCTCAGGACCTCAGTTCTTCAGATGGGCCAAATGTTCACCTTCCATCAAGACAGTGACCCTAAGAACACATAGCTATGACAACAGAGGAGTGGCTTAGGGACAACACTGTCCCTCTGGCATAAACGTGCGTCTCTCAGAGGCTAATTGTGACTACTAGACATGCCTTCATGATGCTCAAAAGACATTTTGCCCAGTTGACAGACTTTGAGAGCGGGCACATCATTGGACTTAGAGAAGCAGGATGATAGTTTCAAAGAATTTCCCACCATCTAAGCTGTTTTGACATAGCTTTTAGGAGTTGTCAGGAGCAGTGGTTCTCTGAGGACAAGCACACATGGCAAATAGGCTCCAGATAGCCCAGAAAGACCACCAGTAGAGAGGAACGCTCGATCCACCGACAAGCACGAGCAGCTACCACAGTTTTATTGTCCACCATCCAGGCACAGGTGGCACCTTCACTACACACCTCTGTCTCTGCCAGACCATGTCCAAGCACTTAGCAGAAGAAAATTTGTTGTCATGATGCTCATTTTGTGTCCTGTCATTGACAGCCACCCACCAGCACCTTCGTTTACAGTGGTGTCATGTACGAGAAACCTGGACTGCTATATACTGGAACTGTATTGCCTTTAGTGACAAATTAGTGTTCTGTTTGGGATCTAACGACAGTTCAAGTATGAAGGCCTCGTGCTCCAACTGCCGGTGTGATGAACTGGGGAGCCATTGCATATGACAGTCGATCACCCCTAATAGTGATACACTAAGAGATCAGCAATATCAGGGTATCCTGTGACCACGTGTTGCTTCTCAAGGCAGGGCCTCCAACTGGCATTTTTCAGAAGGATAATGCTCACTCACACACAGTAAGGGTTTCCCATAAATGTCTCTGCTAGATTGCAACACATTGCTAGTTTTATGGCCATTCGAACATTTATGGGACCAGCTGGGACACCAGCTTCAGAAATGTATGACTTGCAGGATCCACAGTATATTATATATATAAAAAATATAATATACAGTGGAACCTCTGAATTCGAATACCTCTTTACTTGCCACTTTAGTTGAGTCTTTAATTTGGCCTTCAAAAAGTCTTTTTTGCCCCCAAATTCGAATATCTAAATAACCTAAACAACCTGAATAAAACACTTAGTGGTATGATACTCCAACCACTAGTTGGTGGCATGCCAATCAGAACCAGAATCACTTTGTTTTCATACACAACTTTGAAGGCAGTTGTGTTACTATCCCTGTCGAAGTGAGCATAGAAGTGACTGAGCTCATCATGTAGTGAGGCATTGTTGGTAGACGGGGCTAAGCTGAGTGGTTTGAAGGTTATTGACTGTATGCTTTGACACATACAGTGGCGATTGAAAGTTTGTGAACCCTTTAGAATTTTCTATATTTCTGCATAAATATGACCTAAAACATCATCAGATTTTCACACAAGTCCTAAAAGTAGATCAAGAGAACCCAGTTAAACAAATGAGACAAAAATACTATACTTGGTCATTTATTTATTGACAAAAATTATCCAATATTACATATTAGGGAGTGGCAAAAGTATGTGAACCTCTAGGATTAGCAGTTCATTTGGTCAGATGTTTTCAATCAATGGGATGACAATCAGGTGTGAGTAGGCACCTTGTTTTATTTAAAGAACAGGGATCCATCAAACTCTGCTCTTCACAACACGTTTGTGGAAGTGTATCATGGCATGAACAAAGGAGATTTCTAAAGACCTCAGAAAAAGAGTTGCTGATGCTCATCAGGCTGGAAAAGGTTACAAAACCATCTCTAAAGAGTTTGGACTCCACCAATCCACAGATTGTGAACAAATGGAAGAAATTCAAGACCATTGTTACCCTCCCCAGGAGTGGTCGATCAACAAAGATCACTCCAAGAGCAAGGCAAGTAATAGTTGGCGAGGTCACAAAGGACCCCAGGGTAACTTCTAAACAATTGAAGGCCTCTCTCACATTGACTAATGTTAATGTTCATGAGTCGACCATCAGAAGAACACTGAACAACAAATGGTTGCATGGAAGGGTTGCAAGAAGAAACGTTTAGTTGCAGTTATTGCTGCACAGGTGTATCACACCAGATACTGAAAGCAAAGATTCACATACTTTTGCCACTCACTAATATGTAATATTGGATAATTTTGCTCAATAAATAAATGACAAAGTATAATATGTTTGTCTTATTTGTTTAACTGGGTTCTCTTTATCTACTTTTCGAACTTGTGTGAAAATCTGATGATGTTTTTGTAAGGGGTTGGGCTGCCCTTTGTCCTTGTGGACTATAGAGGGCAGCATTGACCCCCTAAAGCGTTCCTACGCTCTTATGGCATTTTGTGGCCCACAAACGCCGGTTTAACGTGGCATTAACTGCCAATTAATCAACACCAGCTGGCATCCTCACGCTACGCATAGGTTAGACTGCTCTTTTCGGTGATAGCTGAACCAACGCTTCACGTCCATTATCGTGACCACCTAAGAACCACAAAGACACCGCTTGCTTATCTTCTGTGATCGGTAACCGTAGGTAGGCAGGGACACGGGTAAAGCTCGCTCTTTGCAGAGAGTTAGCTTGGTAAAGTCCGCAAGGCTTGAGGTAAGACAGGGCATTAGATGATCAGGACAGGGTCAGATTTTCCTGGTCACCGGTCCCTGGGTAGCAATCCCTTCGTCTTCCCTTGCCGTGCGGCGGCGTGGCCCGTGCTGCTTTTCCGGTCGGCTATCGGGCTTGGTCTGCCCTTTCTCTGCCGACGCAGGTACGAGGGGCGCTGATTAGAGTCCAGCATCGTCCCTCGATAATCCTTAAGCATCCGTTTCATGCTCGTCCAGGTTGTCCCACGCTGTAGTGGGTATCCTAGGCCCCGTGGACGGAGAACCGTGAATCGCTTCGCACATTCGCGTCCGTCCCATGCTCCGTTTCTTCGGAGAACCGTGCGTCGCTTCGCGCAGCCTTGAGGTGTGTGAATAATTCCCCGAGGCTTTTCAGCAGTCCGCCTTGCCCCCTTCTCCCTTAAGCGATTCTCCAATCGCGACCGCGGCTTGTGCCGCCCTCGCCTTCGTCGGTAGTGGTCCACCTCTCCGGCTTCCTGCTTGGCGTGATATTAGTTTCCTTTTGTCTTAGTTCCATTTCTCTGTTTTAGTTGTGTCCCAGCTGCAGTAGTGCTTTATATGTAAATAGCACTTCTGTCTGCTGAGCACGTTCTGGTGCGCTCTGCTATCGCTACACTGGTTCAGCACGTGCACGCGATCCGATTCAGTGCGATCGCTCCGCGCATGCGCAGACTTGTGCGCCGCCAGCGTAGTGGTTACACACCGTAAGCGTGACGGCATAAAGGCGCCGTACGCTGACGGCGTAAGCTCTCAGCCAAGTTTTTCCGGGTTATTCCTTCAGTGGCCGAGTGAAGTGTTGAGTTAACACGGCGCCAACTCACACGTCTGTTCCGGGTTCGATCCTCAGCCACTGAAGTACCTTTGTTCATCTGTCTTTCTTTTCCTTTGTGTGGACCATTGTTTTATTTCCCTTTTTGTGTTTTGGTTCACTACTTCCATCTGGAGCTAACTGCACTTGGGTCCCGAAAACCCTTATTTCTTTATTTTTAACGGTGCGCCCCCTGGGCCCCCCCACCGTGACAGAATGGTAAGAACAAACTGGGACCCAGCGTTAGCTCCTGGGACTTCCTTCAAGGATGTCCCCACCTCTCGTATGCATCGTCTGCCATGGCAGACTGGGTCTCGTATGACTCTTGGGGGTCTGCCCTTCAACTCTGATCAGGTTAGGGATTCGGCATCGAATTTTGACCCCCCCGGAGCAACGCAGACCTTGCCGTGGTAGGCGTAGCGCCCCCCACGGTCCCAAGCAAGCATTGCTGGCTCCAGCAGTTTTCTTGGAATCACAGTTTGACCCCGCTGAAGCTCCCAACCCCCCCAGGTTGGAGAGTTCTACCCACACTAATCCTCCACGATCCGAACTACCCCATGTGTTTGGAATTACCCAGGGAAGTCGGTCTGTGGGCGAGTATGTGGAGGACTTCTGTGTGGCAGCCAGTGAGAGCGGTTCTGATGACCTGCTGCTCATGGCCTTCTTTGAAAGGAGCCTTGACGACGGTCTGGAGCATGAACTTTTGCCATTTCTTCCCGTCGCCTCCCTGGTCGCATTGTGTGATCTGGCCATTCGCACAGATGCGCTTATTCGGTCTAAAACCAGGGAGATTTAGGCGTGCTTGTGCTTCCAGCCATCGCCCTCAGTAACTGGTCCGCTAAGCTCTGTACCTGAACCATTAGCGCCACCTAGCGCCGCTCCAGTGCATTCTATAGACATTAACTCCGTTCTTGAGCGTTTGGGTTCTGTAAGCAAGCAGCTTGCGCTGCTCAGCGTGGTTCCTGAGCTCAACGTGGATACCAGTAGTGTTCTTGAGCAAATACGCTCCGTTCAGAAGCTTGCCGCGTCCATTGACCCCGAACTTGGGCATTCAGAGCCGCCAAACAGTGAACCTGAGCAACTGCGCTCCGTTCCTGAACTCGCCGCGCCGGTTGACCCCGTACCTGGGCACTCAGCGTTGCCAAGCAGTGAACCTGAGCAACTACTCTCCGTTCCTGGGCTCGCTGCGCCCGTTGACCCCGTACCTGGGCACTCGGCGCCGCCAAGCAGTGAACCTGAGCAACTACGCCCCGTTCATGAGCGCATTGAAAGCTCGAGCTAGCAGAGCGAGCGCACAGCACCCCCCAGCTATGAACTTGGCCTCGTCGCGCACTCAAGCTCTGCACCTGGGTCATCAGACCCTGTGCCTGAGCGATTGGCGCCCCCTGGCCCTGCACTTGGGCTCGCCGCGCAAGTTGATCCCATGTATGAGCAGCAAGACTCCACGGTTGGACTTTTAGCGCTGCCTGGCCCCGTACAGGGACCCATTGCGCCACCTACCCCCGTGTCTGAGCAAGAAAGCTCCACGCCTGGGTATTTTGCACACCGATCGTTGCCGCCGACCCCTGTGCCTCGGTCGCGTAGACCAATTCCTGCGCCGCAATCGTTGGCCCCGATCCCCGCGCCACGGTCACCAGGACCGATTCCTGCGCCATGATCGTTGGCCCCGATCCCCGGGCCGCGGTCGGAGAGACCGATTCCTGCGCAGCGATCTAGGGTCCCAATTCTTGCGCCACGGTCACCAAGACCAATTCCTGCACCGCAATCGATGATCCCAATCCCCGCACCACGGTCATCAGAACCGATTCCTGCGCCGCAATCGATGGTCCCAATCCCCGTGCCACGGTCACAAAGAGCGACTCCTGCGCCGCGATTGTTGGTCCCGATCCCCACGCCACGGTCACCCAGACTGATTCCTGGGCCGCGATCGTTGGTCCCGATCCCCGCGCCACTGTCACACAGTCCCACCGCTGTGTCTCCATGGTTGCCTCTGCTGGCCTTACCGCTGGGGCCCCTGGTGTCTGTGCGGTTGGCCCGGCCCTTCACGCCGGCCTTTTTTGTCTTTATGGTCGGTTCCGAGCTGGTTCCTGACCCGCCGGTGCTGAGCTTCGCCCCTGAGCCCCTTGTGTTGGGCCTGGTTCCGGGGCCTTTTGTGGCCGGTCCCGGCCCCATACCGAGTCTGATTTTTGGCCGGGGTTGGCCCGACCTCCCGGTATGCTTCTGTTTGATGGTCTATTCCCCATATCGAGCCCCACCCGTCCGTCACGGCTTAATCCTGAACGGGTTAGGCAGGCTAGGGGAGGTTCCTGGGTTGGCTTTGGAGCGTCGGGACGCCGCCCTTCATGGGAGGGTACTGTAAGGGGTTGGGCTGCCCTTTGTCCTTGTGGACTATAGAGGGCAGCATTGACCCCCTAAAGCGTTCCTATGCTCTTATGGCGTTTTGTGGCCCACAAACACCGGTTTAACGTGGCATTAATTGCCAATTAACACCGGCTGGCTCAGGTATTTAAGAACCCTCCTGACTCCAGTCGGTGTCTTACCATTGCATTGCATAGGTTAGACTGCTCTTTTCGGTGATAGCTGAACCAACGCTTCACGTCCATTATCGTGATCGCCTAAAAACCACAAAGACACCGCTTGCTTACCTTCTCTGATCAGTGACCGTAGGTAGGCAGGGACACAGGTAAAGCTCGCACTTTGCAGAGAATTAGCTTGGTAAAGTCCGCAAGGCTTGAGGTAAGACAGGGCATTAGATGATCAGGACAGGGTCAGATTTTCCTGGTCACCGGTCCCTGGGTAGCAATCACTTCGTCTTCCCTCGCCATGCGGCGGCGTGGCCCGTGCTGCTTTTCCGGTCAGCGATCGGGCTTGGTCCGCCCTTTCTCCGCTGACGCAGGTACGAGGGGCGCTGGTTAGAGTCCAGCATTGTCCCTCGATAATCCTTAAGCGTCCGTTTCATGCTCGTCCAGGTTGTCCCACGCTGTAGCACGTGTCCTAGGCCTCGTGGATGGAGAACCGTGAATCGCTTCGCACATGCGCGTCCATCCCATGCTCCGTTTCTTCGGAGAACCGTGCGTCGCTTCGCGCAGCCTTGGGGTGTGTGAATAATTCCCCGAGGCTTTTCAGCAGTCCGCCTTGCTCCCTTCTCCCTTAAGTGATTCTCCAATCGCGACCGCGGCTTCTGCCACCCTCGCCTTCGTCGGTAGCGGTCCGCCTCTCCGGCTTCCTGCTTGGCGTGATATTAGTTTCCTTTTGTCTTAGTTCCATTTCTCTGTTTTAGTTGTGTCCCAGCTGCAGTAGTGCTTTATATGTAAATAGCGCTTCTGTTTGCTGAGCACGTTCTGGTGCGCTCTGCTATCGCTACGCTACTTCAGCGCGTGCACGCGATCCGATTCAGCGCGATTGCTCTGCGCATGCGTGGACTCGTGCGCCGCCAGCGTAGTGGTTACACGCCGTAAGCGTTATTCCTTCAGTGGCCGAGTGGAGTGTTGGGTTAACACGGCGCCAACTCACACGTCCGTTCCGGGTTCGATCCTCAGCCACTGAAGTACCTTTGTTCATCTGTCTTTCTTTTCTTTTGTGTGGACCATTGTTTTATTTCCCTTTTTGTGTTTTGGTTCACTACTTCCATCTGGAGCTAACTGCACTTGGGTCCCGAAAACCCTTATTTCTTTATTTTTAACGGTGCACCCCCTGGGCCCCCCACCGTGACAGTTTTAGGTCATATTTATGCAGAAATATAGAAAATTCTAAAGGGTTCACAAACTTTCAAGCACCACTGTATGCCAGGGGTTAGAGGAACTGAAGTGTTCCTCAATCCGCAGTTTGTAAGTGTGTTTGGCCCTGAAGATTCCTTTTTTGAGGTTGACTCTTGCCATGCTGTAAGGTCTCCAGAATGCTGTAAGGTCTCCTGAATGCTGTATCATGTGCTTTCAGCAGAAGGCAAACCTTTCCATTCATCCAGGGCTTCTGGGGAATATTTTTTTTGAGAGTGGTTACACTGTCTACACAGGTGTTGATGTGTTTCAAGACAGAGTTTGTATAAGAGTCAATATTTATATTATGGTACATGGTGGCTTGGGCAGAGAACTGGCTTCAGTCTGTGTGCTGGAATTGGTACTGGAGAGAGTAGTCAGCACATTCCAACCATGTCTTAACTACCCTCGTTGTAGGCCTCACACGTTTGATTACTGGTGTATACTTGGGAAATAAGAACAAAGAGAGATGGTCAGAGTGTCCCAGGTGGGGGAGGGGAGTGGCTTTGTAAGTGTCAGCTACACTGGTGTAGACATGGTCCAAGGTTCTTTTTTGCCTTTGGGTACAGAAGACATTCTGATAAACCTTTGGGAGTCCAGATCTCAAAATATTATGATTAAAGTCCCCAGCAACAATAAAGGCTCCATCCGGGTATGCAGTTTGTAGTTTGCCAACAGCAACGCACAGGTCTTTCATAGCCACGTTCACATTAACATACGGAGGTACATAAACTGCAATAGCAAAAATGCGAGCAAACTCACATGGGAGGTAGAAGGTTCTGCACTTTAAAATCAGGTATTTCAGATCAGCGGAGCAGTGGATATTAGCTACAACAGTCAGTGCACCATGTTTTGTTTACATAAATGCAAACACTGCCACGAAATCCTTATCAACTCCAGAGGAAGTCTGGTTGAAGTCAAAAGGGTGGTCAAAAATACTTGCACTGTGTTGATAATATCCAGCTATATGTTAATACCCAGAAAAGTCTGTCTGTCGTATCTGTAGTTCACTCGAATGAGTCGAGTGAAAAAGAGGGATATAATGATGTAAATAAATACTAATCTGCAAAAGCTGGTGAGACGCTGAGCCTCATGATGTTCACGAGCCACCATCTTGATCTCTCTGTTCTTTGCCGTGGTGATCATGAGTTGAGTTAAATAAAGTCAAGTCAAATTTTTTTAAATAGTGCTTTTTACAAAGGAGCATTGCCTCAAAGCAACTTTACAATTTCAGATTATTTTATAATATCTACAGCCAATCCCAAACTTTGCAAGCCTAGGGTGACAGTGGCAAGGAAAAACTCCTTAACTGGCTGACGAGCAGGGTCGACGACGTGAGGCTGACGAGCAGGGTCGTCGACGTGAGGCTGACGAGCAGGGTCGACGTGAGGCTGACGAGCAGGGTCGACGACGTGAGGCTGACGAGCAGAGTCGTGGACGAGATGCTGAGAAGCAGAGTCGTGGACGAGATGCTGAGAAGCAGAGTCGTGGACGAGATGCTGAGAAGCAGAGTCGTGGACGAGATGCTGAGAAGCAGAGTCGTGGACGAGATGCTGAGAAGCAGAGTCGTGGACGAGATGCTGAGAAGCAGAGTCGTGGACGAGATGCTGAGGAGCAGAGACGTGGACGAGATGCTGAGGAGCAGAGACGTGGACGAGATGCTGAGGAGCAGAGTCGTGGACGAGATGCTGAGAAGCAGAGTCGTGGACGAGATGCTGAGAAGCAGAGTCGTGGACGAGATGCTGAGAAGCAGAGTCGTGGACGAGATGCTGAGAAGCAGAGTCGTGGACGAGATGCTGAGAGGCAGAGTCGTGGACGAGATGCTGAGAGGCAGAGTCGTGGACGAGATGCTGAGAGGCAGAGTCGTGGACGATGTGAGGCTGACGAGCAGAGTCGTGGACGACGTGAGGCTGACGAGCAGAGTCGTGGACGACGTGAGGCTGACGAGCAGAGTCGAGGAGGTAGGTCCAATACATGGCGGGGGTGGTGCGTGCCGCCGTGGAGCGTGACAGATTTGAACACTTAACATAAGGTAAGAGATGAATTTAAATAATTAGCAGTGGCGCTATAATACTAGGTATCAATTCGTTGAATAAAGAATTGAAAGAATGCAATTCGAGTGATGCTGCGAGTGTGCGCATCAAAGGAGAGATCTGAATCAAATGTGACCCCTAAGTTTTTTACAGATGGACTGGACAATACTGGACAGCCATCTAGATTTAAAATAGATGTAGCCAACCTGTCTCTCACAGCCTTGGGTCCCACTAATAGAACCTCAGTTTTATCTGAGTTAAGTAAAACAAAATTTAATAACATCCAATCTTTTATTTCCTTTACACAGTCCTCAATTTTGTTGATTGTAAGGCCGTCATTTGGTTTGGCCGATATGTACAGCTGTGTATCATCTGCATAGCAGTGGAAACTAATGACATGTTTATGAATAACTGAGTCTAGTGGCAGCATGTACAGAGAGAATAAAAGCAGGCCAAGCACTGACCCCTGAGGCATGCCATAGTTCACTTTTGAGAGCTTAGATCTTAGATTATTTATGTGAACAAACTGGTACCGGTCGGTTAAATAGGATTTAAACCAAGAAAGTGCTAGTCCCTTAATACCTACAGTATTTTCTAGTCTGTTTAGTAAAACATCATGATCTATAGTGACAAATCCTGCACTTAAATCTAACAGAACAAGAAAAGAAACACATTCCTTATCTGAGGACATTTAGTACCCTAATTAATGCTGTTTCAGTACTATGATGGGGCCTGAAGCCAGACTAAAATGTTTCATAAATACCATTCATTTGGAGGTAACTGCAGAGCTGCTGATATACAGCTTTTTCTATGATTTTGGACAGAAATGGTGGATTTGAAATTGGTCTATAATTAGATATCATGCAAGGGTCAAGATTGGCTTTTTTAATCAGTGGTTTGATAACGGCAGACTTAAAGGATTCGGGCACATCACCAAAGGTAAGGGATGAATTTAAAATAACTAACAGTGGCTCTATACTACTAGGTATTACTTCTTTGAGTAAACATGTAGGAATTGGATCTAATAAACATGTTGATGACTTAGACGAGCTGATCAGTGCGGATAGTTCAGTATTAGTAATTGGGGTAAAAGGTTCTAGTCTTGATTTACAGCTAATTGAACAGATGTCTTCACTAGTGCTGCATCTGGAAGGTTGCTGAATAGTTTGGTGATGTGATGAGCATCGTGATTTATGCCTAATGTTTTCTATCTTATCATTAAAGAAAGTCATGAACTCATTACTGTTAAAATTACACATAACAGGAGAAGCTTTCTGTATGGTTTTTTGTTAATTTGGAGACTGTATTAAAGAGAAATCTTGGATTATTATTATTTTTCTCTATGATTGAGGATAAGTATGCAGATTTAGCTTTAGTAAGGGCATGTTTATACTCTCTGCCATGCTGTCCGTCCAAGCAATCTTAAACACCTCCAATGTACTATGTCTCCACTTGCGCTCTAAATGCCGTGTTCTTTGCTTTAAGGTACGGGTGTGGTCATTATACCATGGTGCTAGCCTTCTTTCCCTAATGCGTTTGACCCTAGCAGGAGCAATCATGTCCAGGGTTGAGCGAAGCACAAATTCTAATTGGTCATTTACACACTCAAGATGATTGATCTCCGTAGGTGTATTAAATTTAAAGTCTGGTAGGTTTTTAATAAAAGCAGCTGGAGTAGCAGATGTGATAGTGCACTTGGTGTGATAACGAGGCAGAAGGATTTTATTTATTAGAGATAGCTCAAATACTAAAAGATAGTGATCTGAAATCAAATCACTTTGCGTGAAAACATTTACAATTTACAATTACAGCATTTAGCAAATGCCCTTATCCAGAGCAACTTACAATTGATACAATCTTACAATCCAAGCAATTGCGGGTCAAGGGCCTTGCTCAAGGACCCAACAGTGGCAGCTTGACAGAGGTGGGATTTGAACCCTGGACCTTCTGGTCCATAGTCCAGTACCTTACCCACTAGGCCACCACAGTCCCACATCAAGGTTATCTATGTTGATACCAAATGTTAATAATAGATCTAAAGTATGATTACAGCAGTGGGTTGGTCCCATCACATTCTGAGTGATACCCATGGATTCTAAGATGGACTTGAAAGCAATTTTAAGTGGATCCTGCTCATTGTCATAGTGAATATTAAAATCACCTACAATTAAAGCCGTATCTGTTGACAATACTAAGCATGTAAGAAAGTTAGCAAATTCCATGTAAGATGTAAGAAAATAGAAAAATTCTGAATAGGGACCAGGAGGGCGGTAAATAGTGATAAGCTGAGAAGAGTGTGATTTTGACTTCCATAACGATGGATCAGTCACATTAACAATCAGTATTTCAAATGAATTAGCATTGTAATGGGATTTAGTTGTAACACCTAGCTCTTTGTCAAAAACTGTGGCTACGCCTCGCCTCGCCGCACCGCTTGGACAGGCAGCAGTTCAGCGACCATAACCTGCTGTAGGCTTGGTCACCTCGCCGCATTGGGATGGGGCCAGAGCACACTACTGCATCGGACATCGTCTTCACCACTCTAACCACCTCTACAAATTTAGCCTTAGTAACCTCTGACTGGCGAAGGCGTATATCAATAGCCCCTATATGAACAACTATCCTAGAGAATCTGTGGCTCTCGAGTTCACTAAGACTCGTTACAATGTCCGGCACTCTGGCTCCTGGGATACATGTAACTTTAGCTGCTGATGTCCCTAAAGGGGTAGCTAGTTTCACGTGTCATAAAATAGGGTCACCTAAGACCAGAGCTCTTTCAACAGGCTGCTCAGTGGGTGCATCACTGAGGAGGGTAAACATGTTGGACACATGAATAGGTAAAGAGTGGTGCTCTCGTGGGCTAGACTATGTCGCCGAACCGTCACCCACTTGCCCTGCTGTGAGGGCTCTGCCGGGGTGGGGGTACTAACTTCACCTGTGGCATCCAGATCTGCTAAGCTAGAAACTGAGCTAGCCTTCTCTAATGTCTGGATGCAAGCCTTTAAAACTACAATCTTCTCTGTCAGCCTGGCTACAAGCCTACATCTATCACAAATAAAATTTAAACTGGCAGAGGAAGAATAGCTAAACATGCCACACTTGGTACAGGGAACAAGTGCAGCAGAAGCCATGGCAGTACAATTAATGAATTAAAGGTACTTAGCTTCGAGTGATGTTGTGGGGTGCCGAGTGAAGATATGGTTCAGCCGATGGTCCAATGCAATGCTTGATTAAAGCGTTGATGGAAAGTTAATACAAAACGTCACAAAAAACTAAGTCTCAGAAAAAAAGGAAGGTGGGAAAAGTTATAAAAACACACACTACTGCAAAAGAAGACGCAACTCTGGTAATTAGCTAATGGCTAGTTACTGCAAACACAAGCCGGTATACCTGTACAGTTACTAAAAAACAATTAGCAGCGAAAAATATAATCCGCCGGTACTAGAAGAAAATGATTAAGATGTTGTAAAAAGTACTATATTTGCGATACAGATGCAATCAGGAATTAAAATAGTTAAAAGGTAGTAAACTGCTAACAGCTACAAAACAACATGCGTCCTGTAAAAAACCGGCGCTAATGTGTCTGGGTTGCCAGATCAGTGGTCAGCGTTCTCTCTCAGCTTTCTCTCTCAGCGTTCTCTCCTACAGGGAGCTACTGCCAGCTTGAAGAAGCTTCAGGGAGCTAACGCCAGCTTGGAGAGGCTACAGGGAGCTAACGTTGGCCTGCAGAAGCTACGGGAAGCTAGCGCCAGCCTGGAGAAGCTACGGGAAGCTAACGCCGGCTTGGAGAAGCTACGGGAAGCTAGCATCGGCTTGGCGAAGCTACGAGAAGCTAAGGCCGGCTCGGTGAAGCTACGGGAAGCTAACGCCAGCTCGGAGAAGCTATCGGAAGCTAACGCAAGCTTGGAGACGCTACAGGAGGCTAGCGCCAGCTTGGAGAAGCTACGGGAAGCTAGCGCCAGATTGGAGAAACTACGGAAAGCTAGCGCTGGCCTGGAGAAGCTGAAACCGGCCCAAGGCCTAACACCAAAGCACAACCAAAAACAGAGCAGACATTTAGTGGGCGCAACCGCATTACTGCATCGAGGAAAGGACCACGCCAACGAGAGTCTCGTCAAACAAATCGCAACACAAGTAATCCCACAGGAAGGGCAAAACAAAGGTAATCCAGCGGTAGTGGAGGTAAGAGAACCGCAAGCCCAGCCAACACAAGGTTAGTCAATGCTCCCGTGGGGAGGGCATTTCGCATGAATAGTGTCCATAATCAAATGCACAAGTTTCAGGCGCAGCCACGGCCATCTTTCCTGCGTGCGGGATTGTGGCCGATATAGTTTCTCCTTGCCCATGAAGGCAAAATCCCGCTTCGGATGCGGCACGTAACACAATCGAAATGTTGTGGAAAACCTGAAGTGAGCAGTTAATGTGAGGAAACCCACCAACAACCCAGAGTTGAAGCTGTTCTGTACGGAGGAATGGGCTAAAATTCCTCCAAGCCGGTCTGCAGGTCTGATCAACAGTTACAGGAAACGTTTAGTTGCAGTTATTGCTGCACAGGGGGGTCAATAAATACATTTCCTCAATACATAAATGAAATATTATGAGTATAATAATTTTGTCTCATTTGTTTAACTGGGTTCTCTTTACCTACTTTTAGGACTTGTGTGAAAATCTCATGATGTTTTAGGTCATATTTATGCAGA
Source organism: Ancistrus triradiatus (assembly GCA_025084515.1). Classification (NCBI taxonomy): domain Eukaryota; kingdom Metazoa; phylum Chordata; class Actinopteri; order Siluriformes; family Loricariidae; genus Ancistrus; species Ancistrus triradiatus. Next base: position 27,270 of record JAJAGP010001413.1, read on the forward strand.
AATATAGAAAATTTTAAAGGGTTTACAAACATTGAAGCACCACTGTATACTGTAACCAGGATCACTTAAATATATTGCAACTGGGATTAGACTTTATATCATTACATATATTGCAATTGGGATTAATAATATATTGCAGTTGGGATAAGTTAAATATATTGGAATTGGGATTAATAAGATATTGCAACTGGGATAAGATTATATGTCATTACATATATTGCCATTGGGATCAGCCAAATATATTTCAATTGAACATGCATTCTCTTGGTGAAGTCATTATGCTGATGATACTCAGCTCATCCTCTCTTTTGATCCAACAAATGTGCAGGTCTCCACACGTATCTCAGAATGTTTGGAGAGCATCTCATCGTGGATGCCAGCTCATCATTTGAAGCTAAACCACAGCAAAACAGAACTGCTTTTCATTCCTGCAGAGGGGTCCCCTTATCAAGATCTTGCCATCTCCCATGTGAACTCCTCCATCACACCTTCTGAGAATGCAAGAAACCTTGGAGTTATCTTTGATAACCAGCTGATATGAGCTCTGCTCATATTTCCAAACTGACCCAGTCATGCAGGTACCTTCTCTACAATGTCAGGAGATTCCGACCCTTCCTCTCCAGAGAAGCCTCCCAAGTGCTTGTCCAGTCTCTTGTTATAAAAAACTAGATTACTGCAATGCTCTTCCGGCTGGTCTTCCAATGTGTACAATCAGACACCTGCAACTGATTCAGAATGCAGCGGCTCGTCTGGTTTTCAATCTAACAGGGTCATGTCACCCCACTGCTGCGTTCACTTCACTGGCTCCCTGTAGCTGCCCGCATCAGATACAAAACATTGACGGTCACCTACAAAGCCAAAAATGAAACAGCACCATCTTACCTAAAGGCTCTGATTAAACCACGTTCTGTACCTCGAACCCTCCGAGACATGAGCTTGGCCCGACTGGATCCTCCACGTAAGATTAATGGAAGACAAGCTTCAAGACTCTTCTCTGTCCTGGCACCCAGGTGGTGGAATGAACTTCCACTGGATGTCAGAATGGCTGAATCTCTTGCTGTCTTCAAGAGGCAACTAAAGAATCACCTCTTCACTCAGCATTTAAGTGAATACTAAGGTGAATAAAACTGCATATTTATATATCCTCCTTTTTTTTTAAAATTGTGTGTTTTAATTCTCTACACCAGATACGAGTAGGTTGTAGTTGGATTGTGTTCTCAAGTTATTGTTTACTTGTACTAATATGAGGTTCTGTCTCGTAGGAACATTACAAAGCACTTCTGTAAGTCGCTCTGCATAAGGGCATCTGCTAAATGCTGTAAATGTAAATGTAACTGCAATTGGGATCAATACCATATGACAACTGGAATGAGAGACAGATTTTTCTAGACCCTGTTTCAAGCTATCCCGATAGCCATTTGGTCCCATTAAAATCCATATACACCTTTTGGACACCGCTTGATTGGTCCAAATCTTGACTATGTGGGATATTATCACCTTTAGAAGCAGTGTGAAAAGTCTAGAAGTTGACAGATTTTTCTACACCCCATTTGTGCCCATCACAATAGCAATATATTGCAGTTTAATCCATATACACTTTTTGGACACTGCTTAGAAAGGTCCGATTGAGAAAAATCTCAACTATGTGGGCCGTCAACACCTTTAGAAGCAATGTGAAAAATTTGAAAGCTCTAGATCCATCCAGGATTTCTCTTCCCTCACTGAAAAAGGCATAAGCCCAGTCTGCATGGATTTTGCTCGAATCGTTACCCCCCAACAAAATTCATTCTGCCCAAATGGTTCCAAATTTGAGTATGTTTATCTAGAGTCTATGCCGACTTGTCGGGCCTTTCTAGACCCCATTTGGACACATCCCAATTGCAGTACATTTCCATTCAAATTTCTATACGCTTGATATAGCACTCAATTGAATTATAATCTAGGAGTCCTCCTGAATGTAGGGATTCCAAAATTGTCCACCCAAGTGCCCAATTAACACGATAATTTAGTCAAAAAATCGAAAACAGTGCGATTTTCTGCCCTTTTCAGTGAAATTAGCTAATTTTATTACGGCGCATGCATCAGACGCCAGAGGGCGGCGCCGGCCAACCCGACCCAGCAGCCGCTCAGCTAAAAATAACGCCCCCAAAACGCCGGCCAGTGGCACACTATCGTCTCTATAGCCTGGTCGTTAGCACTATGCACCACGGTTGTTCGGTATTCTTTCCCGGTATTTGCAACAGGGCAAAAAGGTACGACTAGCCCTGCAAAGAGGACTAGCTCAGTAGAGTCTGGAGGTGAAACGCTAGGGCCTTAGAAAAGAAGGGACAGTTCGTACCGCTACTGACCTCTCTATTAGGCGGTCCTTCCCCGGTCGCTTGCCTTCCCTCTTCGGTTCCTCGCCCCTATCCCGCAGTCCCTGTATACGGTCTTCGGCTCTGCGCTATGCCACTTTCCTGGTGGTCAAGACTGTTTCTCCTCCGCTGTGCAGCTCTCCGCTCTTCACGTCAGCGGCGTTTATTTTGCAGCCAATCTTTTCCTCGGTGTTTCTATACCACTCATACTCTCCCTTTAACTTTACTCCCGCTATATATTTATCAGTCAGGTTATCATTTCAGCCCCTTATTCAGAGGGAGTCCCTATTTATTCCCTGGGACCACCATTATGAGTTCTTGTGCTCCCTCATCCGCACCCCCACTAGTTGTCCCCAGGGGGAGCTGTTCTGCACTTGGGTCCTCTTCCCTTTATCCCTCTCAGCCAGTAGTCTTTCTCCAGCTGAATCATAACACATTTATTCATATTTCTGGTGACAAACAGTAACTACTATTCGAGATGAATCCCAGTGATATGTGTTTCGTGCGTGTGTAGAAGCAGTGCAAAAAATCTGGAAGCTCTAGACTGTTGTGAAAATTGTTAAGGCCTTTCAGTATTTCTCTTCCTTCACTGAGAAAGGCATAAGCCCAGGGTGTAAGCCTGCATAGATTTTGCTCAAATCGTTACTCCAATAAAAAATACTTCGGAATGCCCAAATGGTTCCAAATTTGAGTATGTTTATCTGCAGCCTATGCCGACAATGTAGCCAAAATTTCGGTCCCAATTGCAATAAATTCCTATACGCTTCATATAACACTGCTTGTAAAGTGTCCAATTCACTCAAAACTCAACTATGTGGGCCGCTGACACCTCTAGAAGCACTGTGAAAAATCTGTAAGCTCTAGGTCCCCGCAAACATTTTTAAAGCGTTTTTTGTGTTTCTCTTGCCTGACTTTGAACCATTTCTTGAGCTTCCAGAACTTTTAGCACAATGAAACTATTTTGCGTTACAGTCTTGGAGTCCACCCAAATGCCCAATAAACATGTAAATGTAGTAGCTAAACATTTTAAAAACGGTACAATTTCCCACAATTTTATAAGGAAATAGCTCAAGATGCTGGTATCAAACAGCATCTACTCATGGTGACGAATCCAGTGATATGTTGTATCATGTGTATAGACCACCGGGAGGTATGTAAAACAAGCCTAGTTAGCAATCGGTTGCTAATGTGTGATTGATTGGCTCAGTGGGAATAAAAGGACAAACATAGACACTTGGACTCGACTGAATTATAATCTAGGAGTCCTCCTGAATGTATGGTCACCAAAATTGTCCACCCAAGTGCCAGATTAACACGTTAATTTAATTAAAAAACAAATAAAAAACGACACGATTTTCCGGCAGAATTAGCTCATATTTCTGGTGTCAAACAGAATCTACTCATTGAGATGAATTGTGTCATGCACGTGGACCCCTAGGAAATGTGAAAAATAAGCATTTTAGCCTTCACTACTGTATGTTGCTAATGGGACCCACTCAGGTATTCAATATATTGAAATTGAGATGAATATATATATTGCAAATGGGATGACTTGTATTGTCCAAAACCTATATATTCTTCATCCCTTTATTATATTGGAAATGGGATGGCTTTCAATATTGCAACTGGGATTGTCCAAAACCTGTATATTCTTGATATGCCTGTATATCAGCTCCAGATTTAAGTATGTTGATCTAGACCAGGGGTCTCCAACCTTTTTTCCTCTGGGAGCTACTTTTACAAAATAAAAATGGCCGAGAGCTACTCATGTTTTGTAACATTTATTCTCATTGCTTATTTCGAACAAACTCAGTAACCTTTCTTTTCCTGGACATTTGCAGTGTGTTGCTGTCCACATCTCACATTATGTATTAACATTTCACAACAATTATTCACAGAAAATAATATGTTATTATGGCTCACTTACAATTTAAAAACTTAACCCAATACAAACCTTTTTAAAATAATGAAAATATATCAGTATATTCTAAATGGCGAAATCCAAATAAAGAACCACTTAAAGAAACAAAAATGCATTCACAATAAAAAAATTGTGAGCTGTGTGTGTGGGGGGGGGGGGGGGGTTGTATGTGTTTGAAAGTGTTCAGAAGTTCAGTCTTTCTTAGCTAGTGAGATGACTGACACTGCAAGGAGTCAACAAGAGAGCTGTATGCTGGAATGTATCCACTTAAGTTCACTCTTATGGGAGTCATTTAAATGTTCATCTGTCAGTCTTGTTCTAAGTTTTTGATTTCAAGATATTCATGTCAGAAAAAGCTGTCTCACAGAGGTATGTAGACCCAAACAAAGCAGACATTTTCAGAGCTGCTTGGTGAAGATTTTCCATAGTTTATCTGGCTCTACCAAGCTCCAGAAATGCTGTGAATGCTGCTGAGATTTCAGCTGCACATTATTTTGAAGGTTATAACCTTCATTTCCAATTTCACAGGATCAACACAAAAAAGTTCAGCCATCTGTCCTGAAATCTCACTTATGTCCACATGCATGAAAGGGTTGGCCATAAATGTCACACAGGGGCTCAAGTTTATCAAAGTCACTGAATCTGTCAGCAAACTCCTGTCCAAGCCTTGATATGAGCTCACAATACTTGGACACATTTAAAACACAGGCTGCACCTGTGTGACTGTCCAGCATCTTTAAGACAGAAGGAAAGTGTTGAAATCTTTTATTTTTCACTTGCTGAATGTACAGTGACAGTTTTGCACTGAACGCCTTGACAGCACTGATCATGTCACATATATTTTTTTACCTTTGCCTTGTAACTGCAGGTTCAGGTGGTTAATTTTCTCAGTTACATCGGTCAGGAAAGCAAGATCAAGTAGCCACTCAGCATCAGATAATAGAGAGGTGTCCTCCTCCCTAGTTTCCATGAACACCTTGATTTCACTCAGCAAGGAAAGAAAACGCTGCAATATCTTACCCCGACTTAGCCATCTGACCTCAGTGTGGAAGAGGAGATCCCCATACTCCGCAGAGCATTCCTCCAGGAACAGCTTGAAACTCCGGTGTTGCTTTGCCTTTGCTCGAATGGAATTGATGATCCTGATAACAGGCATCATGATATGGTCAAATCCCATAACTTTTGCACATATAGCCTGTTGGTGAATGATGCAATGATAGTGCAAAAAGTTTGGAAAGTCTGGATCTGCTTTGCAGTGCGCAATAAATCAGCAGGTGCGCCGTCAGTTTGTGATAGACACCAGCTTTTCAATAGGGATCTTCTTTTCCCACAAAGTAATCCTTTACTGCACTGTAAATATCAACTCCCCTGGTTGTAGTTTTTTAATGGGAGTAAGGTCAAAAACTCCTCTGTGATGGAAAAGTCATCAAATACCATTCGAATGAAAACAGCTAGCTGGGCTGTGTCACTGCGATCCACAGATTCATCACACTGAATCGAGAAACATTTACACCTGTTCATGTCCGATTCCAGCTGTTTTACAGCGTCCGCAGACGCGCAGACACTCTCCTTGCGATGGTACTGGCACCAAGCTGTACATCGGCGATAGCAGACAAAATTTCTGTCTTATTTTTATGGTCCCTGAATAAAGTTTCAGCCATTGCGGTCATGGCCTCCTTTACAATCCCGCCATCGGTGAACGGTTTTTTGTGCTTCGTTAAAACATGCGCCACTTTAAACGAAGCCTCTGTTGCTGAATTGGCCTTCTTTGCCAGTTTGGTGAACAGGGTCTGTTGCCGTTGAAGCGTTATCTTTAGCTCTGTTATTTTGTCTTTTCGTAGACTGCTACCCACCGGAAAGTCCCGCGAAAAGTTGCCGTGTACTTTAGTGAAATGGCGCTCCACATTACACCTTTTACCGACCGACACACTTGTCATTAACATTTGTAAAACAAAATTCTACCTCCCACTCTTGGTGAAAATGATACGTTTTAATCTGCTTGCTTGGTTTCGCCATCATAAATCCCTGCTCATCTCAACATCACCACAGATTATTCAATATTGACAGCAGAGCAACTTTTTGATTGACAGCTAATTGGCAAATAATCATTTTGTATTGGATGGGGCGGAACAAATGTGAATTTTGATTGTACATCAATTTATGTAGATTTCCCGAGGGGACCAATTAAGTTTTGAAATTTATATGTAATTCACTGACCCTTTGGCGAGCTACTTGGCATGGAGGGGCGAGCTACCGGTAGCTCGCGAGCGACGTGTTGGAGACCCCTGATCTAGACCCTCTAATGAGCACGTAGTTGAAATTTCAGACTCGTCGGACATTTCTAGACCGTATGGACACATCCCAGTTGCAATATATTTTCATTCATTTCCATGTACACCCCTTGAAAAGGTCCAAAATGGCCAAAACTCAGGGAATTTAGCCATCAGCACCTCTAGAAGCAGTGTGAAAAATATAGAAGTCAACAGATTTTTCTATAACCTGTTTCGGCCCATCCCAATAGCAAAATATCAGTTTAATCCATATATACTTTTTTGGACACTGCATCGAAAGGTCCTATTGGGTCAAATCTCAACTATGTGGGCTGTCAACACCTCTAAAGGCAGTGTGAAAACTCTGGAAGCACTACACCCTTGTGAAAATGTTTAAGGCCTTTCAGTATTTCTCTACCGTGTTTCGGACAGGCTGCAACCCCAAGTCGACCTGTTTATTACTAGAAATTTTGGCCATATGGTCAAATATCTGGGTTGTCTGATCAGCTCCAGATTTAAGTATGTTGATCTAGACCCTCTACTGACCACGCAGTTGAAATTTCAGACTCGTCGGACATTTCTAGACCCTTTTTTGACACGTCCCAATTGCAATATATTTCCATTCATTTCCATAGACATTTTTTGGATACCCCTTGGAAAGGTCCAAAATGGGCAAAACTGTGTGCAGTGTGAAAAATCTAGAAGTTGACAGATTTTTCTAGAACCCATTTCAGCCCATCCCAACAGCAATATATTACAGTTTAATTCATATACACCTTTCGGATACTGCTTCGAAAGGTCCGATTGGGCCAAATCTCACCTAGGTGGGCCGTCAAGACCTCTAGAAGCAGTGTGAAAAATCTGGAAGCTCTAGATCCTCCTGAAAAATTTAAAAACCTTTCAGTAATTCTCTACCGAGTTTGAGACAGGCTGCAACCTCAAGTTGACTTGTTTATTATTACAAATTCTGGACAGATGGTCAAAAGTCTGATCAGCTCCAAATTTAAAATTGTTGACCTAGATCCTCTACTGACCATGAAGTTGAAATTTCAGACTTGTCGGACATTTCTAGACCCTGTTTGGACACGTCCCAGTTACAATATATTTCCATATACACTTTTTGGACACCTCTCGGAAAGGTCCAAAATGGGAAAAACTCAAGTATTTTTGCCTTCAGGTGCTCTAGAAGTAGTGTGAAAAATCTAGAAGTTGATTTTTCTAGAACCTGTTTCAGCCCATCCCCATTACAGTTTAATCCATATACACTTTTTGGACACTGCTTCGAAAGGTCCGAGTGGGCCAAATCTCAATTGTGTGGGCCGTTAGCACCTCTAGAAGCAGTGCAAAAAATCTGGAAGCTCTAGACCCTTGTGCTCGATTTTGCTGAACGTTACACCGATAAAAAATGCTTCGGAATGCCCGAACAGTTCCAAATTTGATTATGTTTATCTACAGCCTATGCCGATAATGTAGCCAAAATTTCGGACTCATCAGACCTTTCTAGACCCTATATGGACACGTCCCAATTGCAATATATTTTCATTCAAATTCATATATGTTTGATATAACACTGCTTGGAAAATTCCGATTGACTCAAAACTCAAGTATATGGGCCGTTGACACCTCTAGAAGCAGTGAGAAAAAGCTCTAGGTCCATGGGAACAATTTTTAAGCCTTTTTTGTGTTTCTCTTGCCTTTGAACCCTTTCTAGAGGTTCCAGAACTTTTAAGACAAGAAAACTATTTTGGGTTATAATCTAGGAGACCTCCTGAGTGCAACCATACCAAAATTGTCGACCCAAGTGCCCAATAAACATGTAAATTTAGTAGCTAAACATTTTAAAAACGGCGCAATTTCCCGCGAATTTCCTCGGAATTAGCTCAAGTTGCTGGTATCAAACAAATACTCCTCTAATCATCAAGACGAATCCATTGATATCTGTATCATGCATGTAGACCACTGGGAAGTAAGTACAATGAGTGTAGTTAGCAATTAGTTGCTAACATGTGCCTGATTGGCTCAGAGAAAGTAAAAGGACAAACACAGACAATGGGACTCTATTGAATTATAATCTAGTCCTCCTGAATGTATGGATACCAAAATTGTCCACCCAAGTGCCCGATTAACACGTTAATTTAATTTAAAAAAAAAAAAATCGAAAACAGAGAATTATCTCATGCTGGTTTGGTATCAAACAGCATCTACTCATCGAGATGAATCCAGTGATATGCGTGTCGTGCATGTGGACCCCCGGGAAGTGTGAAAAAGAAGCATTTGAGCCTTTACCATGGTATGGTGCAAATGGGACCCACTCAGGTATTCAATATATTGCAATTTGGATGAATAAATTTTGCAAATGGGATGACTTGTATTGTCCAAAACCTGTATATTCTTCATCCCTTTATTATACTGGAAATGGGATGGCTTTCAATATTGCAACTGGGATGAATATATATTGCAAATAGGATGACGTATAGTATCCAAAACCTGTATAGGTTTCATCCGTTCATTATATTGGAAATGGGATGGCATTCAATATATATTATAATGAGTACAGATGAACATGTATTGCAAATAGGATGAATATATTGTAAATGGGATGAGCTTGTTTTTATATTTGCAAATTTTGACAAACAAACATATTTGACATCTTACACATGTTCCTCTATCACTATCAACAGCTTAATTGTGAGAAACTCAGTATCCAAAACATGTATATTTTTTACTATTACAATATATTGGAAATTATATCATCAGATCTCAGCCTTGGAGTGAGCTAGAACTTCCAAATGTGTTCCTCTCTAAGTCTTGACCTTCTTAACCCATGGAGCGAGTTTGCTGAAGACTGAAGAATAAAAACTTTTAGGCCCAAAAAAAAAACTCCAAAGTACCCCTTTGAGTTTTTTGGGCCAAATTTTTTAGTTTCTCTGATCTACCTCAAACTCACACCATAGGTTGAGGATTTGAAGACTTAGAGAGGACCACAACTTTCAAAGTCCTACCTCGTTCGAAACCTGAGATCTGACGATTTCCAATATATTGCAATGATAAAAAATATACTGGTTTTGGACACTGAGATTCTGACAAGTAAGCCACTAATAGTAAATGAGGGACACTTGTACTGCATGAATTATGCGTTTGTTTGTTACTGAAAGCAAATGTTCACATACTTCTGCCACTCACTAATATATAATATTGGATCATTTTCCTCAATAAATAAATGACCAAGTATAATAGTTTTGTCTCATTTGTTTAAAAGGGTTCTCTTTATCTACTTTTAGAACTTGTGTGAAATTCTGATGATGTTTTAGATCAAATTTATGCAGAAATATAGAAAATTCTAAAGGGTTCACAAACTTTCAAGCACCAATGTAGAATGTCATCCCAGTTGCAACACGTTTTGAATCCAACTTGCATTATATTTCCTTATTGATATAGAATTTCGGTTGCAATGTATTTTGAATCCCACTTGCAAGATATTTAAAGACATAGAATGTCATCCCAGTTGCAATATATTTTGAATCCCACTTGCAATATATTAAATGATATAATTTGTAATCCCAGTTGTAATACATTTTGAATCCCAATTTCAAAAAATAAAGGGAACACTTAAACAACACAATATAACTGCAAGTAAATCAAACTTCAGTGAAATCAAACTGTCCACTTAGGAAGCAACACTGATTGACAATCAATTCCACATGCTGTTGTACAAATGGAATAGACAACAGGTGAATATTATTGGCAAATAGCAAGACACACTCAATAAAGGAGTGGTTCTGCAGGTGGGGACCACAGACCACTTCTCAGTACCTATGCTTTCTGGCTGATGGTTTGGTCACTTTTGAATGTTGGTGGTGCTTTCACACTCATGGTAGCATGAGACAACCTACACAAGTGGCTCAGGTAGTGCAGCTTAACCATGATGGCACATCAATGCGAGCTGTGACAAGAAGGTTTGCTGTGTCTGTCAGCATAGTGTCCAGAGACTGGAGGTGCTACCAGGAGACAGGCCAGTACACCAGGAGACGTGGAGGATTCCGTAGGAGGGCAAAAACCCAGCAGCAGGACCGCTACCTCCGCCTTTGTGTAAGGAGGAACACTGCAAGAGCCCTGCAAAAATGACCTCCAGCAGGCCACAAACGTGCATGTGTCTGCACAGTCTGAAACTGACTCCATGAGTATGGTGTGAGGGCCCGGCGTCCACAGATGGGGGTTGTGCTCACAGCCCAAACCCGCGTAGGATGCTTGGCATTTGCCAGAGAACACCAGGATTGGCAAATTCGCCACTGGCGCCCTGTGCTCTTCACAGATGAAAGCAGGTTTACACTGAGCACATGTGACAGACGTGACAGAGTCTGGAGACACCGTGGAGAGCGATCTGCTGCCTGCAACATCCTTCAGCATGACCAGTTTGGCAGTGGGTCAGTAATGGTGTGGGGTCGCATTTCTTTGGAGGGCCGCACAGTCCTCCATGTGCTCGCCAGAGGTAGCCTGACTGCCATTAGGTACCGAGATCCTCAGACCCCTTGTGAGACCATATGCTGGTGCGGTTGGCCCTGGGTTCCTCCTAATGCAGGACAATGCTAGACCTCATGTGGCTGGAGTGTGTCAGCAGTTCCTGCAAAATGAAAGCATTGAAGCTATGGACTGGCCCGCTCGTTCCCCAGACCTGAATCCGATTGAGCACATCTGGGACATCATGTCTCGCTCCATCCACCAACGTCACGTTGCACCACAGACTGTCCAGGAGTTGGCGGATGCTTTAGTCCAGGTCTGGGAGAAGATCCCTCAGGATACCATCCGCCACCTCATCAGGGGCATGCCCAGGCATTGTAGGGAGGTCATACAGGCATGTGGAGGCCACACACGGAATCAAAGCAGCTCTGTAGCTTTTCAGTGTCGCCACTTGTCCACCTCTCCACTGTTGTGACGACAGGCTTGGTGGTTTTGAGTTTCTGCATGTATGTGGGGATGAAGTGAACAAAACTGTGGTTGGAGAGACCCAGAGCCACGCATGTGATGGTGCGATATGCATTTTAACAGTGGTGTAACAATGATCCAAAATGTCCTCTTCTGTTTTGACACAAGTGACATACTGTCTGTACTTGGGCACTTCTTTTGTTAGTTTTGTTAGTTAAAGTCTCCCAGGATGATGATTCAGATACACTGCCACTGTTGCAGTGACTGTTTGCCTTGTATTCACTTAAATTACATGTCTTCATATTTAATTTGTTTTATGTCTTTATTGATTAAGCTAAGGTTGTAAACTCATTTGTGAATTGTAAGATAATGGTGGGCTGCTGTAAACTTTGAGGTTTTACTAATCTACTAACCAAATATTCTCATTTCTTGACATTTTTTTCTGCACCTAAAGTATGAGAGCTGCGTCAGCGGTTTCCAGGCAGATCACTTCCTAGCATTTGCTGTGGTTTTTCCCCTGAGTAATTGATTGACACCTCTTTCAACCAACAATAGCGGACAGAACCGAAACACAGGAATAAATCCACAGATGGATGGGATGGCAACAAGGAGTAAATTCACTGTCAGTGGTAATGGCCAATGGGATAACGCGCAATGCACGGACGTGACCGAAACAATAATCCGCCCGAATGCCTCTCAAAGTCGTGCTTATAAAGAGAGACCAACAGCTGAAAACAACCAATAATTCGAAAGCGGTGGGGCTCAGGATTAGTCCGCGGTAGTCACGTGAACACAGTTCACCCACAGCGGGGTAGAGAGACAGGGAAACCAGGGAGAGACCTTGAGGCGTGAAAGTAATCAGAACTGCTGCAACCTACTGGTGAATGACTATTTTGGCCTATATAAGTGTCTACTTAAATTTAAGCCCTGAATGATATATGATAGTGACTGTGCTAAATGTTAAAATAAACTTAAAATAACTACTGTTATAATGTAATAGTGCAAATCGCTTGAAGAAGAGATTAATCTTGAATCAGCATAGAGGGTTTTTTAAGGGTGTCTGGGAAAGAAACCTGAAGGAGGTTATCGATCAGAATGTTCTGTCTGATGCTCTATCTGTTCCAATTTGTGTTGCATCTGTGGGAAGGAAGGGAAGCAGATGACTGTGAAGATTCCAGGAAAAACACAAAATATTTATTTATAATTACCCCGAACGGCAGGTAATAATAACCAAGAAAAGATATCAATAATAATGACCAACCAAAGAGAACACATCTAACTTAGATAAACGGGACATTAGTGTGAAACGACAGCGTTGATCACGTGAGCAAATGACTAGCTACTAGCCACAGAAGCTAACAAAGAGCTAAGGGCGTTAGCGGTAAGCTAACTGAGAGCCATGGGATAGCTACAACAATAAAGCAGGCTTGAACTACATCGCCCACAATTAATTGCGGAAGAAAGATGGTCGCGGCCGCACCTGGGCCTTGTTGATTAATTGCGGGCCAACCGCATACAGCTGGGATGAGCTCTTTATAAGCACCTATGCGGTAGTATTAACTCTTTTCCTGTACGTCTGTGCGTCCCTTACCTCTCCACTTCCCTGGATTCCCGTTGCTGCGGCTCCATGCCTGGATTACCGTTTCTGCAATCACATCCATGGACTTTGCATGCACTTTGCAAGCATTTACCTCTGCCAACACCTGTGCTACGGTCACTCAGACTGATTCCTGTGCTGCGATCATTGCCGCTAAACTCCGTGCAACTGTTGTTTGTACCTGTCCCCGCACCATGGTCATTTGCACTGGTCCCTGTGTCGCGATCGCTACCGCCAATTTCCTCACCGCAGTCTTTAGCGCTGGTCCCTGTGCCATGGACATTCGCGCCCATTCCCGTGCCATGGACATTCGTGCCAACTCCCGCAGCGAGGACATCAGCGGCCGTGCCTGTGTTGAGGATGTCAGCGCCCATGCCTGCGCCTCTTCCCTTCAAAATCCCGAGTGCCACCTTGCCCGCTGGGGACATCCAGAGTACCACGTCGCCTGCTGGGGACATCCAGAGCGCCACTTCGCCTGCTGGGGACATCCAGAGCACCACTTCGCCCGCTGGGGACATCCACAGCGCCACTTCGCCCGCTGGGGACATCCACAGCGCCACTTCGCCCGCTGGGGACATCCACAGCGCCACTTCCTTCGCCAAGGACGTCCAGAGCATCTCATTGCTCCGCGAGGATGTCCACAGCATCAAGCCACCCACTGAGGTCCTGTGTACGCATTTGCTGTTCCAGACCATCTGTCTGGCCTCCCACCACCCACCTGTGTCAGGGGGGGCCTTCCCGGGGAGTCCGAGGACGGACTCCGGGGGGGCCAGGACCTTGTATTTTCGCCGTGGGTGACATATTTATGTCACCCACAATTCTTTGCGGAAAAAAGATGGCCGCGGCTGCACCTGGGCCATGTTGATTAATTATGGGCCTACCGTGTACAGCCAGGAGTAGCTTTTTTTTTCAGCACCGCTCGTCCCTATGCTGTCGTGGTAGTATTAACCCTGTTCCCATATATCTGTGCGTCCCTTACCTCTCCACCTACCTGGATTCCTTTGTGGGCTATCGTTGGCCTGGATTACCATTGCCACGATCGCATCCGTGGACTTCCAGTTTAGCGCGACTAAGAGGTACGTGTGCAATTCGGGGGTTACTTTATTAATAAAGATTTGAGTTGAGCTGGAATCTGTGCTGTCATCTGCATCCCTTCCCTTCCTACCCACAGACATAACAATTTGTATAATTTGTATCATTCAATTTGTATCAAGTGTAGCAAACACAAGACTACACTTTAAATTGATTAATTTTTGATGAACAAACGGGGCACCACCGAATCGTTTGTGGACTGGTAGATCCGGAAAACCAGTTGAAATGGAAAAGCGAAATTGATCAGTCTAGGTCTGAATAGTGAATTCAAAGTTATTTTTCTCGACATTTGTTTGAATGAAACTCTCACACAAAGCGGTAAATTCAAAAGGTTATAACAAGTTTATTAACTGCAAACAAGGCAATACCAACAGACTATCTGATGCAATAACATGTGTATCACAGAGTTAAGATCAAGAAATGATGGCAAGCATGTATATATCACAGTATTAAAATCAGGAAATGATGGCAAACGTACATTACAGTTTAAGATCAGAAAACAAGGTGATTCTACGTGCAACTTATCAATCGCGTAGTAATTACCCAGGTGCAAAGTTATGAACTAGTTTGTTACGACGCAGTGAGTTACTAATAACACAATTATGGTGAAATGTGAATAGTATGGCAGAAGCTACTTAGACGTGGAAAGGTCTACGTTGAAGTGTGGTTTAAATTAAACGCAAGGTTCAAAAATCAGGGAGCCATAAATGGTAGTCGTCTGGAAGATCACTCGAGTGGTTCGGGGCATTCAACCCTGGCCCGGCCCATCCAAAAAGGCACGATTTTGGGGAGCGGTGACGTTCGTCTTCCGAGGCACAGCGCCGCTCGGAAAGGCGTCTTGATGGCTTGGCTCTGGGTTTCTTGCAGATGGCCATCGCGTAACCACATTTCGACGGTGTCTTCAGTTGAGGCTTACTTCCCAGTTTAGGCTGCGAGCGTTCACGGTTCCTCGAAGTTTGCATGCAGCTCAATTCTTTACCTTGGCCACAGGTAAAGGCTAAGTCCGATGCACACTTTTAAACCACACACCTCAAATAAACTTGAAAAACTACGATATACGAGCGTGGTCGAACGTGAAGGAGATCTTGGCTGGTTGGTCTTTTAACCACTTCTTTTCGGCTTAATTTCTAATTCAGCGACACAGAACTACTAAGACTGCTGGACACAGAAAAAAATTAAATGTAAAATAAAGCGCAAAAACTTGAAAGAACTTAAGAACGAAAGACTTTAACAAAGACAAACAACTAAAAGACTGACAAAGACTGGAACAAAAGACTGACAAAAAGCTGCAACTTAAAAAGACAAAAGACTAAAGACTAAAGACTGTTAGCCCGCGCCATTTTGTATGCGTCTGATCGTAGGCTGACTCGTCATTAAGTCCCTCCTCTCGTGGATATGTCCGCTAATTTCACCATAAGTCAGTAGAGGCCGCTACAAGCTATAACTTGGATTAATATATTTCTACATATCTAGGACGTCTAAAAGTATCACATAAGAACAAAAATCCTCAAAGTTACAAGTTTAGTCGAGGGCACCTTGAATTTATAAACTAGGACATTGTTAAGCCATTCTAACTACAGTACATACATTTGCTATTCCTTAAACAAATAATAATACGATCAATACCAGATGTAGGATATAGTACATTCTGAATAACAACTTACATTTCTGTTCTTTTATAAGTGTGAACAAGTATTAAACACGAGCGATTGATACATATAGAGAAAGCATGCTATTATTTCTAAGTATGACAACTGGACCATATTACGTATAGAATGGTCATTATACTAAAACACTAACCAAATAGATATGAAAATACATGAAGAATCAGTGACATGCATATGTATATATAAATATATATAAGAGTATGAAGAATATCCCCGATCAAACTTTGCAGGAGATAGATAGTTATGTATGGGTGTGTTTGGACTCATTATGAAGAAGTTCTCATGTGTTTTCTAATTGACTGTTCCAGGCGAAAATAATCTGTTCCCAACAAAACTTTAATACCATTATTAAAAAGTGTGTCTTTAAAAAGGAAGGCTGAAGTCCTCGTGTGTAAATTCCAGGGCTGTCCTTCACGGGTCATTCCTGTGTGATAAGGGTTGCGAGTGTGAGCGGTGGGGGAAGAGGTCGTTATTTCTGCAACAGTTAGAGAGAATTGGGGGAAGTCTGTGGTCTGGAACATTGAAACCCCCTTTTAAGATTAACACAGTGACTTAGGGTGTACTCACACTAGGCAATTCAAACCGCGCCCGCGTTTGGTGCCCGAGCGCGATTCGTTTGGCTACTGTGAGTGCTCCCAATCGCACCGGGGGAATCGCACTCGGGCTCACTTGAAATAGGTGGGCTGGAGCGCGGTTCGCTGGACTCCAGCACGGTACGTTTGTAGTGCGAGTGCAATTGCACTCCGGCACGCTATCGTCATCACAGACGCGCCCACACAGCACAGCGCACTTCATTGTTGTACATATGTGAGAGGGTAATAACATACTTCTGTGCCTTTCTTTGGTTTCGTTTTGTTCGCGCTGACACACAGCCCTAATACGTCTTATAATAAGGTGCATTGATAATGCAGCTCACTGTGTTCCAACTTCTTATGCTGCACATTGGACGCTCTGCTTATACATGGCTTTTGTATTTCTCTATGTGCGCGCTGACACACAGCCCTAATAAGCCTTATAATAAAGTGCATTAATTATGTGACGTGCTGTATTTCGCCTTATCGTGCTGTACAGCGGACTTCCTGCTTGTATTTAATATGTGACTTTTTTGTTTCTCTTTGTGCGCGCTGAACACACAGCCCTAATAAACCTTATAATAAGTGTATTGATAATGCAGAGCGCTGTGTTCCGGCTTCTCGCGCTGCACATCGGATTCTATACTTATACGTGGCTTTTTTATTTCTATTTGATCGCGCTGACACACAGCGCTAAAAAGCCTTATAATAAATGTACTGATTACACGATCATATGTACAACCATGAAGTGTGCTGTGCGAGCGCATATGGTGATGACGAAAGCATGACGAAAGCGTGCCGGAGCGCGTTTCTGTGTGAGGCTAGTGTGAGTGCCGGCCAGAGCGCATTTGCCCCTCTTCCCAATCATGCTCTGGCCCGGTTCAGGCAACCGCGCTCAGTGTGAGTGCACCCTTAGTTTATGATTGTTAGGGAGATTCTGTCCAGATGGTGGTCATTTGCATTCCGAAGTGTCGTAATGTTTGTGACTTGGTGGGGAAAAAGGGTGTATAGATGGCAGCCAGAGTTGAATGACTCAGCCTGCACAGTCCTAGAGAAGTCACTTTACATTTCACTGTCCCTTCGTACCAACTACAAATGAACGTGACAAATAAATCTTGAATCTTGAATCTATTAACGCTACACAAGTCTAGTTTGATTAATAACAAAAACTCAAGTTGAAATTTATAAATAGATTTTTTTCTTACTACATCACACTTCCATAGTATATTCCCAGACAAATCTGAGCTATACTTTTCTTGTCAAACACACTTTAACTCACTCATTTTGGACTTGTGATGAATTCATAGATTCCATTTAGCTATACTGGTCCTTCTCAAAAAATTAGCATATTGTGATAAAGTTAATTCTTTTCCGTAATGTAATGATAAAAATTTAACTTTCATATATTTTAGAGTCATTGCACACCAACTGAAATATTTCAAGTCTTTTATTGTTTTAATACTAATGATTTTGGCATACAGCTCATGAAAACCCAAAATTAGCATATCATGAAAAGGTTCTCTAAACGAGCTATTAACCTAATCATCTGAATCAACGAATTAACTCTAAACACCTGCAAAAGATTCATGAGGCTTTTGAAAACTCCCAGTCTGGTTCATTACTCAAAACCACAATCATGGGTAAGACTGCCGACCTGACTGCTGTCCAGAAGGCCATCATTGACATCCTCAAGCAAGAGGGTAAGACACAGAAAGAAATTTCTGAACGAATAGGCTGTTCCCAGAGTGCTGTATCAAGGCACCTCAGTGGGAAGTCTGTGGGAAGGAAAAAGTGTGGCAGAAAACGCTGCACAATGAGAAGAGGTGACCGGACCCTGAGGAGGATTGTGGAGAAGGGCCGATTCCAGAGCCACCGTGCACAGGCGTGTGCAGGAAATGGGCTACAGGTGCCGCATTCCCCAGGTCAAGCCACTTTTGAACCAGAAACGGCGGCAGAAGCGCCTGACCTTTGCTACAGAGAAGCAGCACTGGACTGTTGCTCAGTGGTCCAAAGTACTTTTTTTGGATGCAAGCAAATTTTGCATGTCATTCGGAAAGGTGCCAGAGTCTGGAGGAAGACTGGGGAGAAGGAAATGCCAAAATGTCTGAAGTCCAGTGTCAAGTACCCACAGTCAGTGATGGTCTGGGGTGCCATGTCAGGTGCTGATGTTTGTCCACTGTGTTTTATCAAGGGCAGGGTCAATGCATCTAGCTATCAGGAGATTTTGGAGCACTTCATGCTTCCATCTGCTGAAGAGCTTTATGGAGATGAAGAGTTCATTTTTCAGCACGACCTGGCACCTGCTCACAGTGCCAAAACCACTGGTAAATGGTTTACTGACCATGGTTTACTGTGCTCAATTGGCCTGCCAACTCTCCTGACCTGAACCCGATAGAGAATCTGTGGGATATTGTGAAGAGAAAGTTGAGAGACGCAAAACCCAACACTCTGGATGAGCTTAAGGCCGCTATCGAAGCATCCTGGGCCTCCATAACACCTCAGCAGTGCCACAGGCTGATTGCCTCCATGCCACGCCGCATTGAAGCAGTCATTTCTGCAAAAGGATTCCCGACCAAGTATTGAGTGCATAACTGAACATAATAATCTGAAGGTTGACTTTTTTTGTATTAAAAACACTTTTCTTTTATTGGTCGGATGAAATATGCTAATTTTGTGAGATGGAATTTGGATGGAATTTTGGGTTTTCATGAGCTGTATGCCAAAATCATCAGTATTAAAACAATAAAAGACTTGAAATATTTCAGTTGGTGTGCAATGAATCTAAAATATATGAAAGTTTAATTTTTATCATTACATTACGGAAAGAATTAACTTTATCACAATATGCTAATTTTTTTAGATGGACCAGTACAGTGGGATAAAAAAGTATTTAGTCAGCCACTGATTGAGCAAGTTCTCCTACTTAGAAAAATAAGAGAGGTCTGTAATTTTCATCATAGGTACACTGCAACTATGAGAGACAAAATGAGAAAAAAAATCCAGCAAATAACACTGTAGGATTTTTAAATAATTGAATTGTAAATCATGGTGGAAAATACGTATTTGGTCACCCACAATCAAGAAAAATTTTTGGCTCTCAGACCTGTAACGTCTTCTTTAGGAAGCTCTTCTGTCCTCCACTCGTTACCTGTATTAATGGCACCTCATGTTTGACCTCATTATCTGTATAAAAGATACCTGTCCACAGCCTCAAACAGTCAGACACCAAACTCAAGACCAAACAGCTGTCGAAGGTCACCAGCAAGAAAATTGTAGACCTACTCCAGACTGGGAAGAGTGAATCTACAATAGGCAAGCAGGTTGGTGTGAATAAATAAACTGTGGGAGCAATTGTAAGAAAATGGAAGACATACAAGACGATTGATAATCTCCCTCAATCTGCAGCCCCACGCAAGATCTCATCCCTTGGGGTCAAAATGATCATGAGAACGGTGAGCAAAAATCCCAGAACTACACAGATTGACCTGAAGAATGACCTGCAGAAAGCTGGGACCAAAGTAACAAAGGCTACCATCAGTAACACACTATGCCGAGAGGGACTCAGATCCTGCAGTGCCAGGCGTGTCCCCCTGCTTAAGCCAGTACATGTCCAAACCCATCCAAAGTTTTCCAGAAGAGGATTGGGAGAATATCATGTGGTCAGAACTTTTTGGTAAAAACTCACCTCGTCGTGTTTGAATGGTGAGTTGCATCCCAAGAACACCATACCTACTGTGAAGCATAGGGGTGGAAACATCATGCTTTGGGGCTGTTTTTTGCAAAGGGGACAGGACAACTGATCTGTGTTAAGAGAAGAATGATCGGGGCCATGTATGGTGAGATTTTAAGCCAAAACCTCCTTCCATCAGTGAGAGCATTGAAGATGGAACGTGGCTGGGTCTTCCAGCATGACAATGATCCCAAACACACCGATCGGGCAACAAAGGAGTGGCTTTGTAAAAAGCATTTCAAGGTCCTGGAGTGGCCTAGCCAGTCTCCAGACCTCAACCCCATAGAACATTTGTGGAGGGAGTTGAAAGTCCGTGTTGCCCCAAAACATCACTGCTCTAGAGGAGATCTGCATGGAGAAATGGGCCAAAACACCAGCTACAGTGTGTGCAAACCTGGTGAAGACTTACAGGAAACGTTTGACATCTGTCATTGCCAACAAAGGTTATGTTACAAAGTGTTGAGTTGAACTTTTGACTATTGACCAAATATCTATTTTTACAATTAAATTCTTTAAGCATCCTACAATGTGATTTCCTGGATTTTTTTTCCTCATTTTGTCTCTCATAGTTGAAGTGTACCTATGATGAAAATTACAGACCTCTCTCATCTTTCTAAGTAGGAGAACTTGCACAATCAGTGGCTGACTAAATACTTTTTTGCCCCACTGTACAAGAAATTCTTAATATACAGTTTACAATGTGTACTAAATTATATTTGGTTATTAGTCAATTAGAAGCTACATTTGACATCAATGCTAGACAGATGTTCAATTTATTGGTTTTCATGTTTTTAAGTTCATTTTCCTTCTTTGGTACACTCCCCAGGTCCCACCTCTAAATCATTGGCTCTCGCAAGTAGCATCTTTATCTCGGGAAGTTTTTAACAGAGAAGTTGTCCTTTTTGACAAATGTGGTTTCCTATGTGAAATTACAATGAAAGTAATTCTTAATGGAGTTTTATTAATTTTATGTATTCAAACTTCTGTATATGGCTGTATAATTACACCTATATTGGACTACTGCTGTCCCCCTATCCATCCCATTATCTGGAGGTGATTGTATCTATGAATGTGCCTATGTCTATTACCTAAGTGCTTTCATAAAAAGTAAAAGGCATCACTGCTTTTCTATATGCCCCTGATTTAAATCAAAGTCTGCACCCAAAGCAGGATGGAGCAGGATGGAATTGAGAGAAAGTCGGGACAGGAATGCATTTCAAGAGGTTTAGCTGTAGGACAACAAAACTTCAGGAACACAATTCAACTGTAAATTCATATAAAAATATCAGGTGTGTATATTAAACTGGAAATTCATATAAAACAATCAGGTGTGAGTGGGCATCCTGTTTTATATAAAAGAACAGGGATCTTTCAAAGTCTGCTCTTCACAATATGTTTGTGGAAGTGTATCATGGCATGAACAAAGGAGATTTCTGAGGATCTCAGAAAAAGACTTGCTGATGCTTATCAGGCAGGAAAAGGTTATAAAACCATCTCTAAAGAGTTTGGGCTCCACCAATCCACAGTCAGACAGATTGTATACAAATAGAGGAAATTCAAGACCATTGTTAACCTCCCCAGGAGTGGTCCAACAAAGCCAACAAAGATCACTCCAAGATCAAGGTGTGTAATAGTTGGGAGAGGTCACAAAGGACCCCAGGGTACCGTATTTTTCGGACCATAAGGCGCACTTAAAATCCTTTAATTTTCTCAAAAATCGACAGTGCGCCTTTAAATGCGGTGCGTCTAATGTATGAATTAATTCTGGTTGAGCCTTCTGACCTACAACCGATTGTAGATGGTACACGGTGCTCATAAATCTGTCAAAATGTTTTAGCACGGTCTTGGTAGGTTACGAAGCTTACGGCAACCGTAGTGCGCAGCATAGCAGAGTAATACGGTATGTGCTTCACCATTGCAGTGTGTGCATTCATTCATTTATTTTCGGATTTTTGCGGATTTCAAACTCAACGCTATCAGTCACGCAGTACAACATGGACATAGAGCAGCTGCGAGAGAATTCAACATTAATGAATCAATGATACGGAAGTGGAGGAAGCAAGAAGATGCCCTGCGCCAGGTAAAGAAGACCAAACTGAGCTTCCGACGGATCTTAAGAGTTTTGTTTCATTTAATGTGTCTTATAACCCGGTGCGCTTTATGTATAAAAAAAGATCCGTTAGCAGTCGATCATTGATATTGCGCCTTATAACCCGGTGCGCTTTATAGCCCGGAAAATACGGTAACTTCTAAGCAACTGAAGGCCTCTCTCACATTGGCTAATGTTAATGTTCATGAGTCCACCATCAGAAGAACACTGAACAACAATGGGTGCATGGCAGGGTTGCAAGGAGAAAGCCACTGCTCTCCAAAAAGAACATTGCTGCTCGTCTGCAGTTTGCTAAAGATCACGTGGACGAGCCAGAAGGCTATTGGAAGAATGTTTTGTGGATGGATGAGACCAAAATAAAACTTTTTGGTTTAAAAGAAAAGTATTATGTTTGGATAAAGGAAAACACTGCATTCCAGCATAAGAACCTTAACTCATCTGTGAAAAATGGTGGTGGTAGTATCATGGTTTGGGCCTGTTTTGCTACTTCTGGGCCAGGACAACTTGCCATCATTTATGGAACAATGAATTCTAAATTATATCAGAAAATTCTAAGGGAAAATGTCAGGACATCTGTCCATGAACTGAATCTCAAGAGAAGGTGGGTCATACAGCAAGCCAACGACCCTAAGCACACAAGTCGTTCTACCAAAGAATGGTTAAAGAAGAATAAAGTTCATGTTTTGGAATGGCCAAGTCAAAGTCCTGAAATTAATCCAATCAAAATGTTTTGGAAGGACTTGAAGCGAGCAGCTAATGTGAGGAAACCCACCAACATCTCAGAATTGAAGCTGTTCTGTATGGAGGAATGGGCTAAAGTTCCTAAAAGCCGGTGTGCAGGACTGATCAACAGTTACAGGAAACGTTTAGCTTCAGATATTGCTGCACGGGGGGGGGGGGGGGGGGGGGGGGGGGGGGGGGGGGGGGGGGGGGGGGGGGGGGGGGGGGGGGTTCACATACTTTTGCCATTATGTAATAGTGGATCATTTTCCTTAATAAATATATAACCAAGTATTATGTTTTTGTCTAATTTGTTTAACTGGGTTCTGTAGTAGTAGTAGTAGTAGTAGTAGTAGTAGTGTGAAAACTCACATCATACATACAGTGGGGCCAAAAAGAATTTAGTCAGCCACTGATTGTGCAAGTTCTCCTACTTAGAAAGATGAGAGAGATCTGTAATTTTCATCATAGCTACACTTCAACTATGAGAAACAAAATGAAGAAAAAATCATATAGTAAATCACATTGTAGGATTTTTAAAGAATTTAATTATACATTGTGGTGGAAATAAGCATTTGGTCAATAAATGTGGTTCAACTCAATACTTTCTAACATAACCTTTGTTGGCAATGAGGTCAAACGTTTCCTGTAAGTCTTCACCAGGTTTTCACAAACTGTAGCTGGTATTTTGGCCCATTCCTCCATGCAGATCTTTTCTAGAGTAGTGATGTTTTGGGGTAACACGGACTTTCAACTCCCTCCACAAATTTTATATGGGGTTGAGGTCTGGAGACTGGCTAGGCCACTCCAGGACCTTGAATTGTTTTTTTACGGAGCCACTCCTTCATTGCCCGAGCAGTGTGTTTGGGATCATTGTCATGCTGGAAGACCCAGCCACGTTCCATCTTCAATGCTCTCACTGATGGAAGGAGGTTTTGGCATAAAATCTCACCATACATGGCCCCGATCATTCTTCCCTTAACACAGATCAGTTGTCCTGTCCCCTTTGCAGAAAAACAGCCCCAAAGCATGATGTTTCCACCACCATGCTTCACAGTAGGTATGGTGTTCTTGGATGCAACTCAGCATTCTTCTTCCTCCAAACACGACGAGTTGAGTTTTTATCCCAAAATTCTATTTTGGTTTCATCTGACCACATGATACTTCCCAATCTTCTGGATCATCCATATGCTCTCTGGCAAACTTCAGACAAGCCTGGACATGTACTGGCTTAAGCAGGGGGCACACCTGGCACTGCAGGATCTGAGTCCCTCTGGACGTAGTGTGTTACTGATGGTAGCCTTTGTTACTTTGGTCCCAGCTCTCTGCAGGTCATTCATCAGGTCCCTCCATGTAGTTCTGAGATTTTTGCTCACCGTTCTCATGATCATTTTGATCCCACGGGATGAGATCTTGCGTGGAGCCCCAGATTGAGGGAGATTATCAATGGTCTTTGTATGTCTTACAATTGCTCCCACAGTTGATTTATTCACACCAACCTGCTTGCCTATTGTAGATTCACTCTTCCCAGCCTGGTGCAGGTCTACAATTTTTCTCTGGTGTCCTTCGACAGCTGTTTGGTCTTGGCCATGGTTGAGTTTGGAGTCTGACTGTTTGAGGCTGTGGACAGGTTTCTATTATACAGATAACGAGGTCAAACAGGTGCCATTAATACAGGTAACGAGTGGAGGACAGAATAGCTTCTTAAAGAAGAAGTTACAGGTCTGTGAGAGAAATCCTGCTTGTTTGTGGGTGACCAAATACTTATTTTCCACCATGATTTACAATTAAATTCTTTAAAAATCCTACAGTGTGATTTGCTGGATTATTTTTCTCATTTTATCTCTCATAGTTGAATTGTACCTATGATGAAAATTACAGACCTCTCTCATCTTTCTAAGTCGGAGAAATTGCACAATCAGTGGCTGACTAAACACTTTTTTGCCCCACTGGATATGTATATAATTTTGATCTGGGTGCATTTTTTATATTATTTATTTTATATTATTTTTAAATTTTTTAGATTATTTTATATATATATATATATATATATATATATATATATATATATATATATATATATATATATACACACACAATAAACTCCAGAAGGCGAATTGCCTTCAGTCATTATGGGAGAGGACTCACCTTACTCCCACTCCTCACCACCATTCATTCAAGCCAGCCGTTCTACTTCAAAAAGGTAAGGTGATGTTTTGTTAATTTATAATACTATAATTATTAAATTGTATGTTTCAACAAACCATATTTGAAACAAACCCTTCTTTTTAACCTCTTTTAAACCCTGCATTTATAACCTCAAGGTCGGATTACTGTAACGCCTTACTTACTGGATGCTCTAGTAAATCTATAAATAAACTTCAATTAGTTCAGAATGCAGCTGCCTGAGTGCTAACTCATACTAGAAAATTTGATCATATCACTCCTGTTCTATTATCACTACACTGGTTACCAGTTAAATTCCGCATCGATTACAAAATACTTCTTATAACTTGGCCTGGCCCCACATTATCTGAGTGAACTCTTAGAGTTTTACAATCCAGCTCGTTTAACTCGTTAGCAGGGTGCAGGACTTCTTTTAGTTCCTAGAATTAAAACAGTCACAGCAGGGGGAAAGGCTTTCTCATACATGGTCCTCCAACTATCGTTCGAGACTCAGACACTCTCCAAAATTTTAAGTCTAGGCTAAAGACATACTTATTTATGCAGGATTTTGACTAGATTTAGACCGGGATGCATGGCTTGGGTCACTGGGGCCGGAATCTTGTCCGTTAGCCGGGAGTGTCGAGTGGGCTTTCTGGCTGAACTGGGCTTCGGTCTTGACCTTGACTCGTGCATCCTTGCCTTAGACTAAGGGCAGAGCTGGGGGTTCATAGTCAGAGTCTTATGGTGATCAGAGACATTGGGTTGCTCCCTCCCGTGGGGTTGCCGATGTCTCATGTGATCCCTCTTGGCTGTGTTACCTCAAAGTCTCCTCTTTCTAGCTATGCTGCTATAGCTAATGCTGCCGGGGTCTCATGCTACACATGGCATCAGTGATTGTTAATAGACACTGTGCTCTTAATCAGTAACTAATTACATTTTCTGTTTTCTCTCCGAGCTGTGTTCCGGTACCAGTTCCAGCCCCACACATGATGTTCATCCGCTGCAGCTCCAGTCAAGCTGCTTCCGTCATCAGCTCCAGCCCCACCCTATCCAGGCCACTTAATGCCGATGTGCATATTTTACGTATTATTTGAACTATGACTCCATGACTTTAGTTTCGTTCTTAGATTTATCATCTACGCCGCTAAAGGAGGTTGGGTCCCTTTTTGAGTCTTGGTCCTCCCAAGGTTTCTTCCTCATAACACTTAGGGAGTTTTTCCCTGCCACTGTCGCCCTAGGCTTGCTCAATTTGGGATTGGACGTAGATATTAGGAGATAATCTAAACTTGTACAGTTGCTTTGAGACAATGCTCCATTGTAAAAAGTGCTATATAAATAGATCTGACTTGACTTGACTCTTTTTACATATGCCATACTATAAAATAATATGTATAATACAAGGTATTGGTGGGTGCCCGAAAGCAATTAAATACATTTACATTATTTCTTATCTGAAAAAAGTGTTCAACCAGCCTTCGAGAACGGATTGTGGTTGAATGCCGAGGTACCACTATATATACACACTAATTTTTTTTAAAAGATAACGCACCAAGGAGAAGTTGTTAGGAATGAATGAAACTTGATGTGTGTGAATGTAATGATGATACATGTAAGTGACAATATTAGAAAGAAAGTACAAGTTTCTTGGGGAAAACAGTAGGCTTGCAAGGAGACTATTACCCTGTTTGGCCTGGATACAAGATGAGATACTGTGGTGCTTGAAAGTTTGTGAACCCTTTAGAATTTTCTATATTTCTGCATAAAAATGACCTAAAGCATCATCAGATTTTCACAAAAGTCCTAAAATTAGATAAAGAGAATCCAGTTAAACAAATGAGACAAAAATATGATACTTGGTCATTTATTTATTGACGGAAATGATCCAATTTTACATATTAGTGAGTGATAAAAGTATGTGAACCTTTGCTTTCAGTATCTGGTGTGACCCCCCTGTGCAGCAATAACTGCAGCTAAACGTTTCCTGTAGATGTTGATCAGTCCTGCACACCAGCCTGGAGAAATTTTAGCCCATTCCTCCGTACAGAACAGCTTCAACTCTGGGATGTTGGTGGGTTTCCTCATGTTAACTGCTTGCTTCAGGTCCTTCCACAACATTTCGATTGGATTAAGGTCAGGACTTTGACTTGGCCATTCCAAAGCATTAACTTTATTCTTCTTTAACCATTCTTTGGTAGAACGGATTGTGTGCTTAGGGTCGTTGTCTTGCTGTAAGATCGTTGTCCTTCTCTTGAAATTCAGTTCACGGACAGATGTCCTGACATTTTCCTTTAGAATTCTCTGATATAATTCAGAATTCATTGTTCCATCAGTGATTGCAAGCTGTCCTGGTCCAGATGCATCAAAACAGGCCAGAACCATGATACTACCACCACCATATTTCACAGATGGGATAAGGTTCTTCTCCTGGAATGCAGTACATTTTCTCTTAAATCAAAAAGTTCTACTTTGGTCTAATCCATCCACAAAACATTCTTCCAATAGCCTTCTGGCTCGTCCACGTGATCTTTAGCAAACTGCAGACGAGCAGCAATGTTCTTTTTGGAGAGCAGTGGCTTTCTCCTTGCAACCCTGCCATGCACACCATTGTTGTTCAGTGTTCTTCTGATGGTGGAGTCATGAACATTAACATTAGCCAATGTGAGAGAGGCCTTCACATTGCTTCGCACTTACCCTGTGGTCCTTTGTGACCTCACCAACTATTACACTCCTTGCTCTTGGAGTGATCTTTGTTGGTCGACCACTCCTGGGGAGGGTAACAATGGTCTTGAATATCCTCCATTTGTACACAATCTGACTGTGGATTGGTGGAGTCCAAACTCTTTAGAGATGGTTTTGTAACCTTTTCCAGCCTAATGAGCATCAACAACTCTTTTTCTGAGGTCCTCAGAAATCTCCTTTGTTCGTGCCATGATACACTTCCATAAACCTGTGTCGTGAAGAGCAGACTTTGATAGATCCCTGTTCTTTAAATAAAAACAGGGGCCCACTCACACCTGATTGTCATCCCATTGATTGAAAACACCTGACTCTAATTTCACCTTCAAATTAACTGCTAATCCTAGAGGTTCACATACTTTTGCTACTCACTAATATGTAATATTGGATCATTTTCCTCAATAATTAAATGACCAAGTATGATATTTTTATCTAATTTGTTTACCTGGGTTCCGTTTGTCTACTTTTAGGACTTGTGTGAAACTCTGAAGATGTTTTAGGTTATATTTATGCAGAAATATAGAAAATTGTACAGGGTTCACAAACTTTCAAGCACCACTGTAGAGGCATAAAGGTTCTGTATTGGATCCTAAGATAAGGTAATCCTGTATTTCCTTTATTTAAAAACTCATATAAGCCAGATAGGTCTAAATTATTTATAGCCTTTGTATACTTTTCCTCTTCAGTCCTGTATGAGTGTAGGTTACAGAAAGTCTGAACTAGACCTGTAGGTAAATGGTAACTGATAAGTGCATACATACAAAGCATGTAACCTGACAGGCCACAACCCTTTTACAACAAACATGGTAAAAGGGTTTGAGTAAACCTTTCTTAAAAATAGGCAGTTCTTGAGTCTGTATCGTAATTACAATTTATATGAATATACTGTTGTTTCACAACCAACTTGTACGGTTTTAAAAATGTTTGTAATGATTCACTGCTGTTTCACAATGCTTATACAGTATGTGGTATGTATGGTCGGTGTTCTATGAGCCCACAACAGCTGTAACTGTCTGTCATAATATAAGGTTTTATAAATTTGACTAGCATATTTCAGTAAACACTGATATGACTGATCATTTTTAATAAGTAATATTTGATCAACAGCATGAAATTATATAGTGGCTACTATGTACTTGTACATATGCATATGGATTTTAAATAATACCTGCGTTTTTAAATAATGTAATACTGGAAGATATCAGTTTACTGAGGTCACCTGTAAAATAAGTCAAACATGCAATGTCTCTGCTCGAGTATAACAGGTTACTACACATATGAACAGTTTAATTATTTAAGACTCAACTAATAAGTGATAAGTTAAAAAACTGAATTTAACTGAACTATGTATCGTTATAGGAACCCATTAACCCAGTATGCTCTTACCTCAGCCTTCTTGAGCTTTACTTTTAAAGTATTCATTATCTGGTTAAAAAAAAAGAAAAAAAATACGTTGCTATTACAAAACCATTATGCTCATAGTTCAATAATAAAGAACTTGTAGAGTGTGTGTGTGTGTGTATATATATATCTGTATATCTATATATATATATATATATATATATATATATATATATATATATATATATATATATATATATATATATACATATATATACACACACACACAAACACAACAAAAGATAAAATACTTTCATAGTCAATTTCAACAACATATTAGAAGCGTTTGTTTTTAGCTTAAAACAAAAAAAAAAAAAAAAAACAAATGGTACTACAATTACAGAAACAGAAAACAGTAATACTCACGTTAACTGCTGCTACCTGAATGAATTGCCTGGACAAATGTGACGCCTCGTCGTACACTGACGTGTATTGTCTAGGGTTAGTTGTGGCTCTGTTGTCATGGAACATAAGTATGGAAGGCCTTCAGTATCAAAACTTGTCGTAATCTCAGTGTTATATTAGTTCAGTATAATATTATTTCGCGTTAACACATGACTATTCTACATGTTAAAATGAGAAACATTTGCGTGTTAACGCATCAAAACGTGTTAACAAGTAGACATTTGTCGTGTTAACACGTTAAGTTTGTGTATTTGGATTCCATTGGTGCTGGGAAACCTTTGTGATCCATGATACTTTACCGCCACCTACTGGTGATGTGTTATTGTAACAGCCCTAATGGAAAAATAACAGTTTTTAAATGATTTTAAAATATATTCTAAACAATATGTTTTTGTGGTTGTTTAATAAGAATACATACATCGTATTGTTGAACAGTTTAAAGCATACTGATAGGCCTTTGTATACTATGTAACTTCCTTATCTCGCCTACACCTGTTTCATGGCTATTTTTGGTGAGAGGAGAGTTTTGCGACTGAACAAGGTTACAAAAAACTGAACTAAGCTGGTGACATTCATACCTGATGCTGACATAATGTGCTTTACTGAGCAGAGTTCATGATGTACAATCACATGTAGGTAAATGTACAGTTTCTATTTATTTAAGCAAATTTGAAAAATAGTCCGTGATTGACCATTGTTTCTGTGACAAAGTCCAGACTGTGATGAATAACAGATAGTCTGTACATCATCCCATGTTGAAAGTTCTGATTGTTCAAAGTAGTCGTATTGACACATATTACAGCCCTATGTCAAAATGCTGTTCAACAATAAAATGTATTTATGTTCATTTCCAAATCCACATTGTTCAGAATATATATATATATATATATATATATATATATATATATATATATATATATATATATATATATATATATATACATATATATGTGTGTGTGTGTGTGTATTTTCTTGCAAAATCGGCAGTGTATCAAATAGTTATTTTCCCCACTGTATGTGTATACACACACACACACACACACACACACACATGTATATTGTCGAACTTGATCCTCATCGATCATTTCGCGTGTTCGTTTAATTCACAGCAAGAAAAGAGACCAGAGTTAGGTTCCAGGTTGACTTTGTATTTACAACAGATCTGGGGAAGTTAGCTAACAACGGTGTGTCAGCCAAGTTCCAACACATCAACGTTTTCACAGAGCTTTTAGGGTGGGCCGGAGCGCGGTTCGCTGGACTCCAGCACAGTACGTTTGTAGTGTGAGTGCAATCGCACTCTGGCACGCTTTCGTCATCACATACGTGCTGACACAGCACAGCGCACTTCATTGTTGTACATATGTGATCGGGTAATAACAGACTTCTGTGCCTTTCTTTGGTTTCGTTTTGTTCGCGCTGACACACAGCCCTAATACGCCTTATAATAAGTGCATTGATAATGCAGCTCACTGTGTTCCAACTTCTTATGCTGCACATTGGACTCTCTGCTTATACAGGGCTTTTTATTTCTGTATGTGCGCGCTGACACACAGCCCTAATAAGCCTTATAATAAGGTGCATTGATTATGCAAAGCGCTGTATTTTGCCTTATCGTGCTGTACAGCGAACTTCCTGCTTGTATTTAATATGTGACTTTTTTGTTTCTCTTTGTTTGCGCTGACACACAGCCCTAATAAGCCTTATAATAAGTGTATTGATAAGGCAGCGCGCTGTGTTCCGGCTTCTCGCACTGCACATTGGACTCTATGCTTATATTTATACATGGCTTTTTTATTTCTATTTGTTCGCGCTGACACACAGCTCTAATAAGCCTTATACTAAATGTACTGATGATGAACTATTATTCGGCATCTGGTGCTTACGGAGGCAGCCTCACACCGCGCACAAAACGAAAGCAAAGAACGGCATAAACGTATGTGATTACCTGATCATATGTACAACCATGAAGTGTGCTGTGTGAGCGAGCATGGTGATGACGAAAGCATGAAGAAAGCACGACGGTGTAACGTCAAACGAGACCATTGTTTCGCCTGTCTCCATAATTACATCCCTCACGTTATCCAGTAATTCCATAGTGTTTTGAATGTGATGATCTGTGCTGCCAACCAATGGGTTGAGGATCGATACCAGAAACTTAAGAGATGTTGTACGTCACTGAGATGATCATACCCACAAGGGGCCGTAATGACATATCCTGAATACGTACCTTAGGTAAACCAGACAGATTAGGTGTAGTTTCCCCTGAGTATAATCTATGGTAGAAAGACCAATCCTGTTCTAAAAGCTTTAGACAATCTATTACCTTATTTTGGACCCACTACCAGGATCTCATTTCAGGGGCTCGTAAGTGTTAGCGTCTCTAAGAAAAGTCATAACTTTCTCATGATAGTCTGTCTGGTTTAATAAAACTGTGCACCTGCTTTTGTCCACTGGAAGGATGATGATGTCCTTATCCTTACTTAGAGTCGTGCATTCCTCTCCTCTGTGCTGATGTTGGAGAGTGGTGGCTTTGCTTTGCTAAGACAGGATGAAACGTACTTGCAGTTGTTCTGCTTCCATGTCTGCAATGTTGTTGTTGCGGCTTGCTGATTCCGTCGCTGTAATCAGTTCCACTAGTGGAACTTTCTGGGTCTATTGGATATATGAACAGAGACTGGCAAGTTACACATGTTGGAAAAGCAAATTAATCAAATTAGTGGGAAGCAATCCAGAAAGTTCAAGAAACAATAAAGAAATAAGTGATACTTAGCCAATGCTGATTTGAGATTCAGAGACAGAGTGAAGCAGGTCACAGAGATAGCAGCATGATGAGGATTCCTAACCGCTATAGACACATGTAACTTGCCAATCTCTGTTCATACATCCAATAGGCCCATAAAGCAGCGTATGTTACCCAGTGGCTGCAGCACCAGTAACCTATTCTACCCTCCACAGTTACCACAATCTGGTACGGAGGTGGTAGGGGGGCTCTGGAACAGTTAGTCTGCTGTCCTGAAAGCTGACTTTATCTCAGCTTTTGCAGAGCTTCACTCCTTCCATTTCCTGGCCCTAACTGAGACTTGGATTGCTCTTGAGAACAGTGGTGGCACTGGTTTGCTTTTATCGAAGCAGTATGTTTTTTCATCACTAGCACTTTCTCACCTTGGAATCTCATTCGAATTCTGTCACTGTTATATTCCCCATTTACCTACATGTTAGACCAAGATGGCAGCACGTGCACATCGCGAGGCTCAGCGTCTTACTGGATTTCACAAAATAGTATTAAATTACCTGGTTATTTCTTGCGTGTTTGCTCAATTCAGCTGTGCAATCATCACTTACAAACAGTCACTTCTCGATATCAACTTTCTAAGCAGAAATTTAGTTTTGGACTACCCATTCAACTTCAACGATCTACCACCGGAGTTAGAAAGGACACCACGGACCGGCACAATGTTCTATCAGACCGGAAGTGTCCGGCGCCGGCGTCGAGATCATAAAGAAAGAAGGGGGAAGCGCTGAGGTCTGCGTGCTAGGCTAAAGCTAAATCCAAACCGACAAGCTTTACCCAGCATCTTCCTCGCGAACGTACGATCTCTGGCAAACAAGTTGGATGAGTTAAAGATCTGGACACACACACAGAGGATGCTTATGGACTGTAACCTCATGTTTTTCACAGAAACATGGCTCAGCAACAATGTTCCAGACAGCGTGGTAGATCTGGAAGGACGCACTGTTTTCAGGGCTGACAGAGTGGCTGCAGCTTCAGGTAAAAGCAAAGGTGGTGGTGTATGCATTTATGTGAACAAAACTTGGTGCACAGACTCTGCCATTGTTGATACCCACTGCTCTGCTGATCTGGAGTACCTGATTATAAAATGCAGACTTTTCTATCTACCACATGAGTTTACTTGCATAGTTGCTACTGCAGTTTATATCCCTCCGGATGCCAACGCAAAAGTTGCAATGACAGAACTTTATGCTGCTATTAACAAGCTGCAAACCAAGCACCCAGAAGGGGTCTTCATTGTAACTGGGGACTTTAATCATTGCACATTGAGATCAGTACTTCCAAAGTTTCATCAAAATATCTCCTTCACCACAAGAGGGCAAAAAACTTTGGACCACATTTACACCAGTGTAGTGGATGCCTACAAAGTCACACCTCTCCCCCATCTAGGACAATCCGATCATCTGTCTTTGTTCTTGATGCCCAAGTACACTCCAGTCATCAAACGTGTGAAATCCACAACAAAGACCGTCAAGACCTGGTCAGAATGTTCTGATTACACTCTCCAGCAACAGGTTCAGCGCACAGACTGGAGTGTATTTGCTGCCCAAGCCACCATGGACTCTCAGATTAACATTGACAAGTATACCAACTCTGTACTGGACCATATCAACATGTGTGTGGACACTGTGACCACACACAAAAAAAATAAAAACTTTCCCCAACCAGAAGCCCTGGATGAACAGAGAGGTTCGTCTCCTACTCAAGGCAAGAGATATAGCCTTCAGGTCTGGAGACCGCGTCGCTTACAGTTCTGCCAGGGCTGAGCTGAGAAGAGGAATTTCCCAGGATAAACACTGCTACAAGCGGAGTATTGAAGAGCACTTCAACTCCTGTGACTCCCGACGCATGTGGCATGGAATACGACAATCACAAACATCAAACCATCCTGCAGTGCGCCTCAATCCAGCTCTGCCACACTCCCTGATGAGCTTAACCACTTCTACGCTCGCTTTGACAGGGAAAATCAGGATCCTATAATCAAAGTAGCAACATCACCTGATGAACAACCCCCAACATTCACCACCTTGGATGTCTGCTCTGCCTTAAGCAAAATGAACATGCAGAAAGCAGCTGTGCCTGATGGAATACCTGGTCGCGTGTTTAGAGTCTGTGCAGTACAGCTGGCTGGAGTCTTCACGGACATCTTCAATCTGTCCCTAGCCCATGGAGTGGTCCCTAGTAGATTCAAGACAGCCACCATCGTACCAGTGCCTAAGCACTCCACTGCCAAGGCCCTTAACGATTTCCGCCCTGTTGCGCTCACCCTCATCATCGCCAAGTGCTTTGAGAAATTGGTTCTCTTTCACTTGAAGTCCTGCTTACCTGCTACACTGGACCCACACCAGTTCGCCTACCGCTGCAACAGGTCAACAGAGGACGCCATTGCCACTACACTCCATTCTGCACTAACCCACGTGGATAACCACAACACGTACATTAGAATGCTTTTCATTTACTTTAGCTCAGCATTCAACACTGTGATACCCTCTAGGCTGATCTCCAAGCTCAACCAGCTTGATATAACCCCAACCCTCTGCAACTGGACAATGGACTTTCTGACCAACAGACCCCAGTCTGTTAGGTTGGGTAACCTCACCTCTTCCTCCATTACCCTGAACACTGGCGTGCCACAGGGCTGCGTGCTGAGCCCTCTTCTGTACTCCCTGTTCACCCATGATTGCGTTCCTGTTTATGACTCCAACAGCATAATAAAGTTCGCAGATGATACCACGGTGGTAGGTCTGATCAGAGACGATGATGAGACGGCCTACAGGAAGGAGGTTCATCACTTAGCTGTGTGGTGTACCAACAATAACCTGGTGCTTAACACCCTGAAGACCAAGGAGATCATCGTGGACTTCAGACGGACTAAGTGCCTTTCACACAAACCCATCCGCATCAATGGAGACAACGTAGAGAGTGTGTTAAGTTTCAAGTTCCTTGGCACCCACATCTCTGGTGATCTCAGCTGGTCACTTAACTCCTCTATCCTGGTGAAAAAAAAGGCACAACAGCGCCTCTACTTTCTAAGGATGCTTAAGAAAGCTCACTTGGATCACAGGATATTGGTGGACTTCTACCGCTGTACCATTGATAGCATTCTCACAAATTGCATCTCTGTATGGTATGGCAACTGCTCTGCATCAGACCGGGCAGCACTTCAGCGGGTGGTGAAAACTGCCCAGCGGATCATCGGTGCCCCATTACACACCATTGAGTCCATTTAACACAAGCTCTGTCTGAGCAGGTCTAGTAGCATCATCAAGGATGCCTACCACTCTAACCACGAACTGTTCAACCTCCTTCCATCTGGCAGGCGTTACAGAAGCCTACGTTCCCGCACCAGCAGGTAAAGGAAGAGTTTCTTCCATGAGGCGGTAACCCTGCTAAATGCTTCATCAAAAGCATAACTGCACTCATTACTGCACTATTCTGTACTTTTTGCATCTGTACTATTCTTAACATTTGCACTACCTTGCACAAATTATCTGTATATATGCTGCAAACACTGTACAGCAGTCTGCTCATTTGCACATTTACATATCTTTTTACATATATGTACATATGTTACACTCCTTGTATATACTTTCTGTATATGCTTATCACTGCTGTAGCAATCATGTAAATAATTCTGTATTTATTTGTAAATAATACTGTATTGCACTTCTGGTTAGATGCTAACTGCATTTCATTGGCTTTGTATTCATACTCTGCACAGTGACAATAAAGTTGAATCTAATCTAATCTAATCTAATCTCATTGTTGTCTACCGAACACCTGGCCCTCTAGGTGACTTTATCAAAGAACTGAATGTTCTTCTGAGTTTCTTCCCTTCAGATGACTCTTCCCAAATCCTGCTTAGTGACTTCAATCTTCCATCTGACAAGCTCCAGTCTTCCAGTCTCCTTCCTCTCCTGACATCTTTCACCTGTCTTTTAATGACAGTCCTCCAACAGACAAGGGAGGCAACGTTCTCGACCTTGCGTTCTGCCAAACCTCCCCAGCCACCGAGATCAGTGTAACTCCACTTCACCTCTCAGACCACCACTTTGTTTCCTTCTCTCTTGTTGTCCCTCTGCTTCCTGTACTCAACCCTTTATATACTTCAACAACTCGTCACAACCTCCACTCCCTCTCTCCTGCCTCGCTGTCTTCTACTGTTCTATCTACTTTACCACCCCTAGATTCTTTTTCTGCTCTTCCACTGGAATCTGCCACTAGCACATTTATCTCCTCTCTCTTAATCTATTGACCTGTTATGCCCTCTCTCCTCCAGACCAAGACAATCTTCTTGTCCTTCCCCCTGGCTGTTAGATGTGCTGGATGGGTCTCGAAGAGAGCTTAGATCTGCTGAGAGAAAATGGAAGTCCAACCTTGATGCATATCTTCAGCACTATCACACTCTCCTTTCCACATTCTCATCAGATGTGACAGTCAACACATCCTTCTACAGAAGAAAGCTGGAAGAAACAGCTTCAGATCCACACAAACTCCAAGCAGTCTTCTCATCACTCCTCAACCCACCATCTCCTGCTCAGTCATCCTCCTTAACTGCTGAAGACTTTGCCACCTTCTTTGAAGAAAACAAACAACATTTGCCAGTCATTTGCTCCTGACACTATTCCCAGTGCAAATGTGCAACCACTCAACACCCTAACTGGTTTTTCTCCTCTTTCCACAGATGATGTACTTAAACTTCTCTCATCCAGCAACCCTACCACATGTCAAATAGATCCCATCCCATCACCAGTGTAACAAAAGATTGCTCAAGACATTCTTCCCTTCATCTCCTCTATCATCAACAACTCACTGACAGCTGGTCATGTTCCTTCTGCCTTCAAGAGTGCAAGAGTTATTCCTATCTTGAAGAAACCTACACGATGTCTCAGACATCAACTACAGACCACTTCTTTCATTCCACTCAAAAATACTTGAACGTGCTGTCTATAACCAGTTGTCAAACTTTCTCATACAGAATGATCTACAGGATCACAACCAGTCTGGCTTCAAAGCAGCTCACTTTACAGAAACTGCCCTGGTGTCTGTTTCTTAGAAACTTCATGCTGCTAGAGCATCTAGACTTTCATCGGTTTTGATCCTTCTTGACCTTTTGGCTGCCTTTGACACAGTTGACCACAAGATTCTCCTTTCTGTCCTCTCCAGTCTTGGAATCACAGGCTCAGCCTGGCAGTAGCTTACTTCCTATCTGGTGGGATGTTCTTATTAGGTATCATGGAGAGGCTTCGTATCTGCACCAGCCGCTCTCACAAGGCTCAGTTCTGGGACCTCTTTTCTCTCTCTACACCCATTCTCTTGGTGAAGTTTCCTATCACTGTTATGCTGATGAAACTCAGCTCATCCTCTATTTTCCTCCAACAGATGTCCAGGTCTCCACACGTATCTCAGCATGTTTGGAGAGCATCTCATTGTGGATGATAGCTCATCATTTGAAGCTAAACCACAGCAAAACGGAACTGCTCTACATTCCTGCAAATGGGTCCCCTTATCAAGATCTTGGCATCTCCTCCATCGTCTTATCAAGATCTTGGTGAACTCCTCCATCACACCTTCTGAGAACGCAAGAAACCTTGGAGTTATCTTTGATAACCAACTAAGCTTCTCTGCTCATATTGCTAAACTGACCCAGTCATGCAGGTACCTTCTCTACAATATCAGGAGAATTCGACCCATCCTCTCCAGGGAAGCCACCCAGGTGCTTGTCCAGTCTCTTGTTGCTGCAATGCTCTTCTAATGCGTACAATCAGACCTTTGCAACTGATTCAGAATGTTGTGGCTCGTCTGGTTTTCAGTCAACCCAAGTTTTCTCATGTCACCCCACTGCTGCGTTCACTCCACTGGCTCCATGTAGCTGCCCGCATCAAATACAAAATCTCGATGCTCGCATACAAAGCCAAAAACAGCACCATCTTACCTAAAGTCTCTGATCAAACCACGCTCTGTACCTCGTTCCCTCCAAGATACAAGCTTGGCTCTATTGGATCCTCCACATAAGGATAGACAAGAATCAAGGCTCTTCTCCATCCTGGCACCAAGGTGGTAGAATAAACTTCCACTGGTGGAAAATAAGTATTTGGTCACCCACATATAAGCAAGCTTCTTTAAGAAGCTCTTCTGTCCTCCACTCGTGACCTGTATTAATGGCACCTGTTATGACCTTGTTACCTGTAGAAAAGACACCTGTCCACAGCCTGAAACAGTCAGACTCCAAACTCAACCATGGCCAAGACCAAAGAGCTGTCAAAGGACACCAGGAAGGAAATTGTAGACCTGCACCAGGCTGGAAAGAGTGAGTCTACAATAGGCAAGCAGGTTGGTGTGAAAAAATCAACTGTGGGAGCAATTGTAAGAAAATGGAAGACATACAAGAGTCAAGTCATATTTATTTATATAGCGCTTTTTACAATGGAGCATTGTCTCAAAGCAACTTTACAAGTTTAGATTATCTCCTAATAACTACGTCCAATCCCAAATTGAGCAAGCCTAGGGCGACAGTGGCAAGGAAAAACTCCCTGAGTGTTATAGGAAGAATCCTTGGGAGGACCAAGACTCAAAAAGGGACCCAACCTTCTTGGGCGGCGTAGATGATAAATCTAAGAACGAAACTAAAGTCATGGAGTCAAAGTTCGAATAAAATGTGAAGTATGCACATCGGCATTAAGTGGCCCGGGTATGGTGGTGCTGGAGCTGATGACGGAAGCAGCTTGAGTGAAGCAGCAGTGGATGAACACCATGTGTGGGGCTGGAACTGGTACCGGAAACACAGACTCAGAGAGAAAACAGAAAATGTAATTAGTTATGGATTAGGAGCACAGTGTCTATTAACAATCACTGATGCCATGTGTAGCATGAGACCCTGGCAGCATTAGCTATAGCAGCATAGCTAGAAGGAGGAGAACTGGTAGGAAACACAGCCAAGAGGGATCACATGAGACATCGGCAAAACCCCACGGGAGGCAGAAGACAGCAACCCAATGTCTCTGATCACCATAAGACTCTTTGACTATGAACCCCCAGCTCTGCCCGTAGTCTAAGGCAAGGATGTATGAGTCAAGATCACAAAGACCGAAGCCCAGTTCAGCCAGACCGCCCACCCAACACTCCCGGCTAATGGACATGGCAGGCAGGCCAGACATGACTCCAGACTCTGGCCCCCAGTGACCAAAGCCATGCATCCCGGTCTAAATCTAGTCAAAAGCTTGCGCAAATAGGTATGTCTTTAGCCTAGACTTAAAATTTTGGAGAGTGTCTGAGTCTCGAAAAGTGGGAAGTTTATTCCATAGTTGGGGGGCCCATGTATGAGAAAAGCCTTTCCCCCAGCTGTGACTTTTTTAATTCTAGGAACTAAAAGAAGTCCTGCACCCTGCGAACAAAGTAGACGAGCTGGATGTAAGACTCTAAGAGTTCACTCAGATAAATGTGGGGCCAGGCCATGTAGAGCTTTATAAGTTATAAGAAGTATTTGTAATCAATGCGGGAATTGACTGGTAACCAGTGCAGTGATGATAGAACAGGGAGTGATATGATCAAATTTTCTAGTTCGAGTTAGCACTCGGGCAGCTGCATTCTGAACTAATTGAAGCTTATTTATAGATTTACTAGAGCATCCAGTAAGTAAGGCGTTACAGTAATAGAACCTTGAGGTTATAAACGCATGAACAAGTTTTCTCTGCATCATTAAAAGAGAGGATATCTCTAAGTTTTAGCGATATTACGTAATTGAAAGAAAGCAATTTGAGTGATGCTGCTAATGTGCGCATCAAAGGAGAGATCTGAATTAAATGTGACCTCTAAGTTTTTTACATGGACTGGGCAATATTGGACAGCCATCTAGATTTAGGATAGATGTAGTCAACCTGTCTCTCACAGCCTTGGGTCCCACTAATAGAACCTCAGTTTTATCTGAGTTAAGTAAGAGAAAATTAAATAACATCCAGTCTTTTATTTAATTACACAGTCCTCATTTTGTTGATTGTAAGGCTGTCATTAGGTTTGGCTGATATGTACAACTGTGTATCATCTGCTTAGCTACTGCCATGCTTACGAATACTGAGCCTAGTGGTAGTAGCATGTACAGAGAGAATAAAAGCGGGCCAAGCACTGACCCCTGAGGCACGCCATACTTCACTTTTGAGAGCTTAGACCTTAGATTATTTATATGAAAAAAAATGGTACCCCGGACGGTTAAGTAGGATTTAAACCAAGAAAGTGCCAATCCCTTAATACCTACAGTATTTTCTAGTCTGTTTAGTAAAACATCATGATCTATAGTGTCAAATGCTGCACTTAAATCTAACAGAAACAAGAAGAAAAAAGAAACACATTCCTTATCTGAGGACATTAACAAGTCATTTAGTACCCTAAGTAATGCTGTTTCAGTACTATGATGGGGCCTGAAGCCAGACTGAAAATGTTTCATGAATATTCCTTTGGAGGTAAACTGCAGAGCTGCTGATAGACGGCTTTTTCTAAGATTTTGGACAGAAACGGTAGATTTGTAATTGGGTCTATAATTAGATATCACACTAGAGTCAAGATTGGCTTTTTTAATCAGTGGTTTGATAACGGCAGACTTAAAAGGATTTGGGCACATAACCTAAGGTAAGGGATGAATTTAAAATAAACTAACACTGGATCTATAATACTAGGTATTACTTGTTTGAGTAAACATGTTGATGACTTAGACAAACTGATCAGTGCGGATAGTTCAGTATTAGTAATTGGGGTATAAAAGATTCTAATCTTGATTTACAGCTCATTAAACAGATGTCTTCACTAGTGCTGCATCTGGAAGGTTTCTGAATAGTTTGGTGATGCGATGAGCATCGAGTTTGATGCCTAATGTTTTCTATCTTATCATTAAAGAAAGTCATGAAATCATTACTGTTAAAATTACACAGAACCGGAAGAGAGGAGAATCACTTTCTGTAGGGTTTTTTTTTGTTAATTTGGAGATGCTGTGTCCCTCCAAGCAATCTTAAACACCTCCAATTTACTATGTCTCTCCACTTGCACTCTAGATGCCGTGTTCTTTGCTTTAAGGTACGTGTGTGGTCATTATACCATGGTGCTAGCCTGCCTTTTTCCCTAATGCGTTTGACCCTAGCAGGAGCAGTCGTGTCCAGGGTTGAGCAAAGCACACATTCCAATTGGTCATTTACACACTCAAGATGATTGATCTCCATAGGTGTATTAAATTTGAAGTCTGGTAGGTTTTTAATAAAACACAGCTGGAGTAGCTGGAGTAGCAGATGTGATAGTGTGCTTGGTGTGATCACAAGGCAGAAGGATTTTATTTATTAGAGATAGCTCAAATACTAAAAGACAGTGATCTGAAATCGAATCACTTTGCAGGAAAACATCAAGGTTATCTATATTGATACCAAATGTTAATATTAGATCTAAAGTATGGTTACAGCGGTGGGTTGGTCCCATCACATTCTGAGTGATACCCATGGATTCTAAGATGGACTCGAAAGCAATTTTAAGTGGATCCTGCTCATTCTCAAAGTGACTATTAAAATCACCTACAATTAAAGCCTTATCTGTTGACAGTACTAAGCAGGAAAGAAAGTTAGCAACGCTGAGCACTGACGCGAGGATTGCGAGGATCTGGCAACCCAGACCCATTTGCACCGATTGCACACAGGATGCACGCTGTTTTGTAGCTGTTAGCAGTTATTACGTTTGAACTATTTTAATTCCCTATCGCATCTGTATCATATATAATCGTATATATAGTACTTTTTTACAACATCTTAATCATTTTCTCCTCGTACCGGCGGATTATATTTTTTGCCGCTAATCATTATTTAGTAACTTTACAGGTATACCGGCATGTGTTTGTAGTAATTAGGTATTAGCTAATTACCAGAGTTGCATCTTATATTGCAGTAGTGTGTTTTTATAACTTTTTTACAGCCTTTTCCCACCTTCTTTTTTATCTGAGACTTAAGTTTTTTGTGACGTTTTGTATGAACTTTCCATTAACGCATTGCATTGCATTGGACCATCGGCTGCAGCTGAACCATACCTTCACTCGGCACCCCACAACACCACTCGAAGCTAAGTACCTTTAATTCATTACAAGACCATTGATAATCTCCCTCGATCTGGGGCCCCATGAAAGATCTCAAGAACTACACGGAGGGACCTGATGAATGACCTGCAGAGAGCTGGGACCAAAGTAACAAAGCTACCATCAGTAACACACTACGCCGAGAGGAACTCGGAACCTGCAGTTCCAGGCGTGCCCCCCTGCTTAAACTAGTACATGTCCAGGCCTGTCTGAAGTTTGTTAGAGAGCATGTGGATGATCCAGAAGAGGATTGGGAGAATATCATGTCATCAGATGAAAATAAAATAGAACTTTTTAGTAAAATCTCAATTTGTCGTGCTTGGAGGAAGAAGAATGCTGAGTTGCATCCCAAGAACTTCATACCTACGGTGAAGCATGGGGGTGGAAACATCATGCTTTGGGGCTGTTTTTCTGCAAAGGGGACAGGACGACTGAAGGGAGGAATGTATCGTGGGATTTTAAGTCAAAACCTCCTTCCATCAGTGAGAGCATTGAAGATGGAACGTGGCTGGGTCTCCCAGCATGACAATGATCCCAAACACACCGCTCAGGCAACGAAGGAGTGGCTCTGTAAAAAGCATTTCAAGGTCATAGAGTGGCCTAGCCAGTCTCCAGACCTCAACCCCATAGAAAATTTGTAAGTGAAGACTGAAGTGAATACAACTGCTTATTTATATATCCTTTTTTTAATCATTTGTTTATTTATCTACACCAGATAGTAGCAGGTTGTAGTTGGATTGTGTTCTTGAGTTATTGCTTACCTGTACTAATATGAGACTTTGGCTACTAGGAAGAATGCAAAGCACGTCTGTAAGTCGCCCTGGATAAGGGCATCTGCTAAATGCTGTGAATGTAAATGTAAACACCTTTCTCCGTCTGGGTTAGGATCACCACTAGACAAGTTCTTCAAGTTCTTTGTGTCTCAATTAGACACAAAGTCTCTTTCAGATCTGTTCCTATCTGACTTTCAAAGCATCAGTTTGTCTCAACTGTTCATATAGCAGCTGTTAACGTTTCCCAATCCTGTGTGAATAGCATACATGGCCGCTGTCATTATTGGCCATGGCAATCTTTCTATTAAACTGATCACTGATCCCAATCTTATGCAAACAAATGTACTACATTACAAGTTTGGGGAAGTTTCGAACTAGCTGAGACTGAAGAATTCTTTCTTACGTGAGTGACAAAACATTTCTCCAATGACACCTCATTTCCAGATGAACTGATTAAATTTTATGGGATTTTCTAAACTGGATTATTGAGCATGCATCAAGACTCTTCTAGGCCAGCCCCTGAAAAACAACCTGATAGCATTATCCCTCCTCCCCCAAACTTTACAGTTTGCAAACTGCAGTCAGGCAGGTAACGTTCTCCTGGCATTTGCCAAACACAGACTTGTCCATCAGAATGGCAGATAGAGACAGGTGATTTACATGATGTATTTTCTCTGTCCAGTTCCAGCATGCTTTACATCACTCCATCTGAAGCTTGCCATTGTGCTTGGTGATGTAAGGCTTGAATGCAGCTGCTCAGCCATGGATACCCATGCCATGAAGCTCCCAGCACAGCTTTTTAATACTAATGTTAATGCCAGAGCAAGCAAGCTATTTAGAACGGCCTATTCTTTTGCAAGGGCAATTGATTTTATATGCCTTTTTTTATACAGGATCTCAATGAAACACCTGAATTCAATGACTATGGTGGTATATAAGTGGTATATAATGTTGCAAGGTTGTTACTTTCTAGGTGTGAGCATTTAATAAAGTGCATTAACAGTTAATTCTGATGTCCTGAATGGTTATTTTGATCATTTTTTACACACAGCTTTACCAAGCGTGACAATACTTCTGGAGGAGACTGCACCAGCCACAGAAGTCACAGTACGCAGAGCAGAGAGTTGATACAGTATAGTAACCTGAATAGCAACCCAAGACTGTGAAACCAGCAGTAACAGGTTCAGTCTTGGCATAATGTGTATTTTCATACAAAGAAGACCACCCCTTACAAGTATCCCAGAAGCTGAATCTGTTCATCTGGACATAGATTTTGTTGGAGAAACGTTTTGTCACTCATCTAAGTGACTTCTTCAGTCTCAGCTAGTTGGAAAACTTCCCCAATCTTATATACATCACCATTGCATAACAATGGGACCGGTGATCAGTTTAATATGCAGATTAAAAAGGGAACATCCATCCCTGACCCGAGAAGGGGGCCTCAGAGTACACCTCTCACCATCTTACAACGGGGCCATCGCAGCCCTTCCCCAATCCTGTGTGAATGGCACACGTGGCCATTGTCGTTAATGGCTATGCCAATCTGCATAATAAACT
Organism: Ancistrus triradiatus; assembly: GCA_025084515.1. NCBI lineage: Eukaryota > Metazoa > Chordata > Actinopteri > Siluriformes > Loricariidae > Ancistrus > Ancistrus triradiatus. The sequence continues at coordinate 72,154 of JAJAGP010001413.1, forward strand.
GATCACTGGTCCCATTGTTATGTAATGGTGCTGGTACCAGTCGTTATGCAAAGGTGCTGTATATAAGATTGGGGAAGTTTTCCAACTAGCTGAGACTGAAGAAGTCACTTAGATGAGTGACGAAACGTTTCTCCAACAAAATCTATGTCCAGATGAACAGATTCAACTTCTGGGATTTTCTTACCTGGATTATTGAGCATGCATCAAGACCCCTTACAAGTATATTATTTGTTAATGTCATTTGTTAGCAGCCTAAAGGTTGGTTTGTTTTCTATGGTTTACCTTTTTAAGTAGTCTAATGGTGACAGTAAAATTTAACTAAAATTAAATTAAATACAATACAATTAAAATTAAACTGTTCTTTTACAAAGCTCTAAATATACCGTGCCAAAATCACAAACCAGATACAATCATGTCTGAAGATTTGGTTGTTTTCTCTGCTTCAAGAACACTGTTACAACTTATCAGCTTATTCATAACCCCTGCTCTAATGACTTGTGTGATAGAGACTGAAATTCTTAATGGCATGGCATGGGCGAGACACAAGTTGGGTTAACCTACTTCATTTCAGCTGTGCTATATAAACATTGATCCAAAGTTTACAATACAGGTAGTCCTCGACTTACGATGCAGATCCGTTCGGAACACACGTACATACTATTACGGTTCGGCATCCTACACGATGGCGAATCGTGAAAATGAGAGAAAAGGATTATAGGACCCAATCGCAGTTAGCTCCAGATGGTAGTGATGAACTGAAATGAATAGAATACATAAAACAATGATTAATAAAATACAAACGAACGGCAGACAAAGAAAAAATAGAGACTTTGTGTGTGTCAGCGAAACTGCCAAATCTGCGAGCAGACGCGCACACACAAAGCTCACGGCCGCGTCTGCAGGGGCAGAGAAAGGCGCGGCAGCGTTTTATACGCACTGACATGCTTTAACGAATGTGGAGGTCTCCCTCTTTAAAATGCTCAAATGATATTAAACAGAGAAATACTCCTTTTAAACCGGAGAGGAAACAGCGCTAGAGCGCGGCCGTGTAAATGCGCTATAAAAAAATGATGAGATATAACTGAGAACACACACACACACACACACACACACACACACACACACACACACACACACACACACACACACACACACACAACACACACAACACACACAACACACACACACACACGTGATTAACTGAAGAAGTCTCTGCATTCAACTAGGCAGAGGTCGGTGCTGAAGCCCGGCAGCATTCAAACACACCTGATGCAGTCAAACTGAGGAAATCTCTGTTTTAAACTGTCAGAGATCAGCGCTAGAGGAGCGCGCACATTTGTTTACACACACACACACACACGACTAACTGAAGAAATCTCTGCATTAAACCAGGCAGAGAGCAGCGCTCCAAGCGAGGCAGCGTTCAAGTGCGTAGTAGGTAACAAAGGAAAGGCCAAAAGGAAATAACGGAAAGCGATTCGGAAAAGAAAACCTAATAAGGTGCCTGATAGCGCGGGGGGGGGGGGGGGGGGGGGGGGGGGGGGGGGGGGGCACCTGACACAGGAAGCCGAAAGCGCTCAGCATGAGATTAGGATAAGGATAACAAACGCGATCAGAAAGAACGAGGTTGAAAGTGATGGAAGGGTGGCGTGGTGCGCAGGTGCACGAGTGAGCCGTGGGAGAAAGTGCGCGAAGGTGGGCGTGGTGCAAGAGCGAACATGTCAGAAATTATCAAAAAACAGCCGCCTAGCCGTGTATTCTTCCGCCGCGCACACCAAACACGAAGTTCGTGTTATGACGTTTACGACGCAAAACCACTTAAGTCGAACCAAGGCTTTATACAGTAAATGGGAGATGTGTCTTAACTACGAAACGTCGTAACTCGTAACCCGAGGACTACCTGTAGCTGATTTTGGAGTTAACTGTACAATTACACTGAGTGTATGGTTTCTCATACAAAGTTCTGTATTAACCAGCTAGTGATTCAAGCAATGAAACTACAAGCACAGGGGGGTTCCACCTTCGGGACCCAGGTTTAAGTCCTAGTGGTGCCTTCCAGTTGGGTCAGGGTTAAAAGTCACAGGCATGTGTGTGAATTTGCAAACACAACTTAAAGATAACTAACATAACCAGGAAACCCCTGCATGGCAACTAGAAAGAGTGGTGTTAATAAAAAAATAGAATATTATCTGGAAAAATGACACGACAATAACATTCATCTAAAGCAGCAAAATACTACAGTTTATGTGTACAATGAAAAGTATAAGAACAAGGAATAGCTAGAATCGCTTCATTTGTCGTCTTTCCTGTCGCCTCTGTTTCTTTTCATTCATTTCTTCAGGAGGTACAGAAGACTCTGCAGAAAACCAGGGGCCCAGGAAGTTAACCCACAATAAATGCGATGCACGAGCAGGTGCCTGAAGAAGAAAAATATGACAGCAGAGAAGTTAGAAGAGGTTAATGGGCTTCTATTGAAAACATGTGCAATAAAATAAAGGTCTCACCAAAAGCCAGAGGTACCAGAAGTAGGAGGAGAGGGTGCTGAGGACCTGAATTATAGCTGTCAGCAAGATGATATCCTTAAGGTGCCTAGGTGCAAATATAATGTTGACTTTAGTTCAACTGCGAAGAAGGGCTGACAGACATTTGTAGAACTATTTACTTTCCCATAGACGAGTTTTTAAGCCTTGGCTACCTTTTTTATAATAATCATGGCAAATGGTTTCTTTGGTAAGTTAATCAATTTTACTTCTTAACATAGGTTCACAATGTAGCCTAGCATTCGATTTTAGCCTAATATTTACACTCATGAGTCATTAGTCCTACAACTTCTACCAGAAGCCACTTCGAACTGTCTAGAAAAAAATGTCTGTGAGCTTGGTACATTTGGCAGCCTTCTCTTCCAATGTCCGGTTTTTTTTCTTTTCCCAGCCTGCCGTTTTCAACTCCTCCTGATCTCCATCTTCACTGACACGTATAGTCATAGTAAGATCCTCAAGGAAAGTGGAATAGATGAGGTATATGGACCCAACTAACTGCAACAATTTCAGATGGGTGCTCCTCCTTCCTCAGACGGTAGCTGCCCTCTCCCACACAGGGTCTGTGTTGTCAGGCAAACAATGCTGAATGTCAACAATAAGAGAAGTTAAAATGAATGGACGTTATTTTTTGTCCCCACCTGGCCCAAAAGTGATGGAATGATCTCCCGATTAGCACTCCACCATTGTTTCTGGGTATTCTCAGACTATCTCTGATTCATTGTTTTATTGATTCAATGGTGCGACAGCTATTACATATTGGTGGGGGTTCCCATTTTGGGAGGTGTTGATGAGTAAGTTTAATGTGAACAATACGGCACCTTTTCCATGTGTTGAGGTCTGCTCTGTAGGGGAGTTATTATTCAGTTTTTTATGGTGGGCTACATCTCACACAGTTTGTTGTTTTCCTGGCTTTCCCACTTTAGCTGCCACAGTTTCCTGATGTATGTCGTGATTACTGGTTGGGTGTCTGTCGCTGGCCAATAGGTGATAAATGATCAGGAAAAAACATTCCTGATAGACTAGGACGGAGAGTGCCTTGCGCTGTTTCTCTTTGTATAAATGTCTCCTTCCTGTGGGAATTGCTGTTTAATTATCTTAAAACCTAATAATACAGCATATTGTAGACTAATATTCTATACGCATTTAAAAAAAAAAAAAAAAAAAAAAAAAAAAAAATCTATATATATATATATATATATATATATTATAATATAATATATATATATATATATATATATATATAGATTATATATATATATATATATATATATACATACACACACACACACACACATATACATATACACATACACACACACACATACATATATACACACACACACTCACCAATCACTTTAAGGGGTACCATATTTCTAGCTTCATTGTACATTTTATCAGTTTCACTTACCATACAGAATCACAATTACAGACCGTAGTCCATCTGTTTCATACAGTGGTGTGAAATGTTTGGCATGTTTTTCACACGTAAGTGTTTCGAACATCAAACCAACTTAAATATTAGTCAAAAACAACACAAATAAAAACAAATGCATACTTTAAATGAAAGTGTTTATCACTAAAGAAGAAAAAAATCCAAACTAATAAGGGCCGGTGTGAAAAAGTGATTACTCCCTACCCCCCTTAAAACTAAACTTAATTATGGTTTATTTCACCTGAGTTCAATGTCTCTAGCCACACCCAGGTCTGATTATTGCCACACCTGTTCTCAATCAGGACATCACTTAAATTGGACCTGCCTGACAAAGTGAAGTAGACCGAAATATCCTTAAAAGCTACACATCATGCCGAGATCCAAAGAAATTCAGAAACAATTGAGAAAGAATGTAATTGAGATCTATCTGTCTGGAAAGGGTTCTAAAATATTTGGGACTCCGGTGAACCACAGTGGGAGCCATTATCCACAAATGGCGAAGACATGGAACAATGCTGATCCTTCCCAGGAGTGGCCGGCTGACCAAAATTACCCCAAGAGCACAGCAACGGCTTATCCAAGAGGTCACAAAAGACCCCACAACAACATCCAAAGAACTGTAGGCCTCACTTTTCTCGTCTTAGTTTTTCATCATGATGATCCCCAAGACTTTTGGGAAAACATTCTGGGGACTGACGAGACAAAAGTTGAACTCTTTGGAAGGTGTGTCTCCCATTACATCTCTTGTAAAAGTAACACAGCATTTCAGAAAAAGAACATTATTTCTACAGTAATATATGGTGGTGGTAGAGTTCTGGGGCTGTTTTGCTGCTTCAGGACCTGGAAGAATTGCTGTGATAAATGAACTATGAATTCTGCTGTCTACCAAAAAATCCTGAAGGAGAATGCCCGGCCATCTGTTCGTGACCTCAAGCTGAAACGAACTTGGGTTTATACTTATATATACACACGCGTCTTTTGTGACCTCTTGGATGAGCCGTCGCTGCGCTCTTGGGGTAATTTTGGCCGGCCAGCCACTCCTGGGAAGGTTCACCACTGTTCCATGTCTTCGCCATTTGTGGGTAATGGCTCTCATCTCTAGTTTTGATCTGCCCGTAGTGAGCGCCAATATCAGTACTATATCACTACTAACTCTACAAACGGCGCATCAGCCTCAGTCTCATTACACACAACTTTGACCTTTATTTCTTTGTCAGTGCCCTTATGTCGTATATAGAACAGTTCGTCATCTACAAATAAACAGCAACGGTAATGATGTTGGGTATCGTAAAACAAGCCAGTACATTACCATTTACCCTGATATCGCCAACATTATGCTACACATTAATAATTAGTGTATTAAAATGTGATTAATAGCTTTGCCATCAATTCAGGTTCGTATATCAATGCTTCATAATTACCTTCAATGCAGTAATTAGACGCTCTATATCGTAGTGTGTACCGTCTTCAGGGTATTTACCTTTGATAAGAAAGTCCCTAATTTCTGTCACTTTTTTAGGATCCATACCAAACAAACTGCTCATAATATCGAATGGTTAATTTCAAAATAACATTGGCCAATATTCACAGCTGCTATCGCTAACTTCAGTGTTTGTCAATACTGTCAATTTACCAAAACTTACAGAGAATGATGGGAGAGGGGTGGTTCTGTCTGTCAAAATGAACAGTCCGTTTATTCTATGAGTAAACTGAACTTAAGGATAGCGATGCTTCAACCCACAAACTGATAGGTGAAATAAAAATCAATGCCACTTTATTTCTTTAACATGACACAGACACAGCACTGTAAAAAGAACAGACTACTGTAAAGTGGTCTATAATTTTACTATATTTTAGGTAGGTGTTTGAGTAAAATGAACATCTGTTTTATTCTATAAAGTACTCCATCATTCTACCCAAATTCCAATTATACTCAGTGACACACACAAAAAAATAGCGCAACAAGACATAGTTGTTGTGATCGAATAAAACTTATAGATGTGAATGTAATGATGATATATGTACACAGGTTGTCAGAATCGGTGACCCACATAGCACACCAGTTTAGTTCATTCCAGTCATGAAGTAGAGTTTCTACTGGAAAGAAGAAGTGATGGTAAGTCACCTGAATAGATTTGGTTGAATCTCCTTTGTTCGTGCCATGATACACTTCCACAAACATGTGCTGTGAAGAGCAGACTTTGATAGATCCCTGTTCTTTAAATAAAACAGGGTGCCCACTCACACCTGATTGTCATCCCATTGATTAAAAACACCTGACCAATTTCAACTTCAAATTAACTGCTAATCCTAGAGGTTCACATACTTTTGCCACTCACTTCTATATAATATTGGATAATTTTCCTCAATAAATAAATGACCAAATATAATATTTTTGTCTCATTTGTTTAACTGGGTTCTCTTTATCTCATTTAGGACTTGTATGAACATCTGATGATGTTTTAGGTCATATTTATGCAGAAATATAAAACATTCTAAAAGGTTCACAAACTTTCAAGCACCACTGTACATAACTTCTTTTTAGATAATTGACGTAAGCCTTGTGTATGAAGACACATAACAATATGGAATTAATGTCTACTTTTAGCAGATGATCTCAAAGAACTCTGTCACCTCTGTGAAGAGAAAAACTTGCGACATAAAACACTGAGAAGACGAGACTGTACCACTCTCTGGGTAAGACTTTTGCAGTTTAGCAAATCCTTTGTTATCCTGATATACCCAAGATATTTAGGACATAGAACTGTACATGACAAATAGTATAAGTTTACATTCACTCTGCACATTAATAAAGACACATATGCACTTGATTACAGGTCCAGTGTGATGAATGCAAACGGTGGTACCACATAACTTGTGTTAGGAATCCTGACACAAAGAAGTCCTACAGCTGCCTGGCATGCAACTGATACAAATGATTCAGATCAAAAACAGATGCAAATAGTTTTAAAGACGATTAGGAAAAAAATGTTATTACTGTTTCAAATTAATTTAAGTTTAATCTTGTTGGTTGTGATTTTATTGTTTTCATTAAACATATATATTCTTGTTTAATATTCCATTTTGGTCATCATCTTTTTAGCTGGAGACTTTGATTTACGGCAAGTGAATTTAGAAGTAAATTTTAGGTTTTAGGATTTGATGACCTCCAAAACAAGGCTATACATTCTAGTAATTAATGCAGAAAAGATTTGGTTAAATCTGTACTGTTTAATTCTGAGAGACAGTGGAGTAACATATTCTGATGGAGGTCGTCAGAATCGTTGACCCACATACCACACAAGTTTAGATCATTCCAGTCATGAAGTAGAGTTTCTACTGGGAAGAAGTAGTGATGGTAAGTCACCTGAATAGATTTGGTTGAACCTGTACTGTTTAAAAATGCTGAGAGACAGCATGCTCAAGATCCAAAACGGAGATAGTGCGCCCTCTGTGGTCACAGAATACGGTGTAACACCGATCAAGCATTCAAAAGTATTTGCTCATTTGAAACGTTTGCATGCTGACATTATATTTCTGCACTATTCTTAGGAATAGTGATCATTGTAGATTAAGATGCTCCTGGACTTTTTCCATTCAACTTTTAATTCTAAAACCAGAGGAGTATCCATCTTGATTAAAAGGGGAATTCAGTTTATCCATGACAATGTGATTGCAGACATTTGATTATTCGTGGTACTTTGTATAACACACCTGTGATGTTGGTTAATATTTACGCTCCTAACATTGATGATCCAAAATTCACACACAAGTTATTCAGCTCTATCCCCTCTTTGAATACTCACCGTTTGATAATAGGTGGAGATTTGAATTGTACCATGGATCCGATTTTGGATAGTTCAGGTTCCCATATAGTAACCCGCTCCTCGATGTCTCAATCAATTTCTGAGTTTATACTCAGAAACGGGATTACTGATCCCTGGAGATTTTATAATTCACAGGCTCTGGAATTTTCCTTTTATTCTCATCCTCACCAAATTTATTCCCGTATTGACTATTTTTTTGTCGACTACTCCTTTCTTTCTGAAGTTGCCTCCTCTATTTATCATCCAATAGTGATTTCAGCTCATGGCCCTCTTACTGTAAATATAAAGTTTTCAAATTGTCTTTCGACCTCACCACCCTGGTAATTCAACTCATTACTACTGTCAGATGATTCATTTAACACTTTTATTTCATCCTGTATTGATGATTTTATCGATATTAATAAAACTGATACTATCCTTCTCTTTTATGGGAATCTCTGACAGCTTACACAAATTCAATGTCTATGATTTAATGACAAAAACCAAGGACTTGGATCGGCTTAATTCTGTTAATCCAACTCCCGCTCTACTAAAACGTCTATTTGATTTGCAGGCTGAATTTGATCTTATGAACACTACTGATGCAAAACAGCTGTTATTACGTGCTCGTAGCGGTGATAAACCGTCTTCACTTTTGGCTCATCAGTTAAAAAGACAGAGTGCATCTCGGTCAATTCCCCTAATTAGGGACCCTACGGGCGCCCTCATTTCAGACCCTCTGTCTATTAATGCAACTTTTAAGTCATTTTACTCTGATCTTTATCATTCAGAGTCTACATTGGATGATTCTGAGATGTTTCTGTTTTTAAACGATTTGGTATTTCTGACGGCAAAATCTACAGTTGCAGAGGATCTTGATTCATCCTTAAGATTGCACGAGATTACAGTTGCTATTAATACTATGCAAACCCATAAGGCACCGGGACCTGATGGATTCCCAGTATATATATATATATTTTTTATTTATGGATAAGCTGGCCCCTCTTCTATTAACAGTGTATAACCAATCTCTGTTATATGGCACACTGCCTCCAACCTTGACCAAAGCATCTATATTTCTTCTTTTGAAGAAGGATAAAGACCCTACTTCCTGCGCTTCATATAGGCCTCTGTCCCTCTTAAATATAGATTGCAATTGGAGAATGTTCTCCCGGACATAATTTCACAGGATCAAAATGGTTTTGTCAAATGGCATCAGCTTTTCTTTAATGTTCATACACTCTTAAATGCAATTTTCACAAAACATTCCACTTCTGCTCCTGAAGTTGTCATTTCACTGGATGCAGAGAAAGGATTTGACTATGTTGAGTGGCACTATGTTTTTGCAGTTTTACACAGATTTGGTTTTGGGAATAAACTTATATCGTGAATTAAGTTGTTATACACTTCCCCCAAAGCCAGTGTTTATACAAACTGCATTCGTTCTGATTATTTTCCATTGTCGCGTGGGACCAGGCAGGAGTGTCCTTTGTCTCCTTTATTGTTTGCCCTAGCTATCGAACCCCTGTCAATTGCGTTAAAATCTCTATCATCTTTCCGTGGTATTTCCCGCTTCGGCTTTATCGAAATTATCGTTATACGCTGATGACCTGTTGCTGTATGTGACTGACCCAGTAAATTCCCTTCCCCCAGTCTTGGCACTTTTGAGGAACTTTGGCTTATTTTCAGGTTATAAAGTGAATTTGCAGAAAAGTGAGTGTTATCCAGTGAACTCACTCGCACTTTCACTTAATCAATATGTTCTCCCTTTCAAATTTTCCCCAACTGGGTTTAAATATTTAGAGATTCAGGTATCTCGTACTTTACCCTCACTCTTTCATACCAATTTTTCTCCTTTGATTAAAAGACTTAAATTGGACTTACAAAGATGGAAATCTCTTCCACTGTCTTTGATGGTTAGAATAAATACCATAAAAATTAATGTAATGCCTAAATTCATTTTCCTGTTTCAAACTATTCCCTAATTTTACCTAAAAAGTTCTTTAAATCTCTGGACTTACCAACTTATCACCTCTTTCATATGGGATTGGAAGGTACCCAGAGTAAGCAAGTCATCACAGAGATTCAGATTTAACGGGGGGCTGGCTCTTCCAAATTTTTTATTCTATTATTGGGCAGCTCATATTCAGAAGGCTCTTTGTTGGCTAACCCATTGGTTCTTTCCACACTTCAAATTTGGTGTCAGTTCAGGCGTCATTTTAAGTTTAGGTCGCCTTCTACATCAATACCAATACTGAATAACCATTTATTTCTCCCAGCTTTGAAGGATGCTGCGTTTACTCTATGGTGGGAAAGGGGCATTAAGTCTTTTCAGGATCTGTATAGGGATGGTTCTTTCAGTAGTTTTCCCAGTTATCTGCTGACTTTAACCTTCCATCTTCACATTTGTTCAGATACCTTCAAGTTAGGCACTGTGCTTCTTCCCTTTTCCCTGACTATCCTTGTCTTTCTGCCAGACAGCGGTGGGATGATTTTTTTAACTTTAGACCCTTTCCAAAAATCACTTATATCTAAGATTTATTCACAGCTCATGGCTGTCAATGTACACTCTAAGTAATATTAAAAGGGGTTGGGAACGTGAGCTGGGAACTACATTCACAGATCAATTGTGGGACAAAGCTGTATGTAAAGTTCGTTCAAGTGCCCCTGTGCAGGACTTCAGTTGATACAGTTCAAGGTTTTGCATAGGGTTCATAGGTCTAAGTCCCAGCTATCAACATTTTACCCCAACAGTGTGAGTGATCAGTGTGATAAATGTCACTTAACTGTCATTTACAGTCGTATGAAAAAGTTTGGGCACCCCTGATAATTTTCATGATTTTAGTTTATAAATCATTGGTTGTTCAGATCAGCAACTTGAGTTAAATATATCATATAGCAGATGAACACAGTGATATTTGAGAAGTGAAATGAAGTTTATAGGATTTACAGAAAGTGTGCAGTAATTATTCAAACAAAATTAGGCAGGTGCATAAATTTGGGACACACCAACAGAAAAAATTACATTCAATATTAGTAGATCCTCCTTTTGTAGAAAATAAACAGGCCGCTAAACGATTCCTATAGCTTCCAGTCTGGATTTCTGGTTGAAGTGGCTTTGGACCATTCTTCTTTAGAAACATCTCCAGTTCAGTCAGGTTTGATGGTTTCCGAGCATGGACAGCCCACTTTAAATCACAACACAGATTTTCAGTAATATTCATGTCTGGGGACTGAGATGGCCATTCCAGAACGTTGTACTGGTTCCTCTGCATGAATGCCTTGGTAGATTTTGAGCAGGGTTTGGGGTCGTTGGCCTCGGTGCAAGTTCAACTTTGTCACTGATTCTTGAACATTGTTCTCAAGAGTCTGCTGATATTAACTGGAATCCATGCGACCCTCAAGATTGCCTGTACCTGCACTGGCCACACAGCCCCACAGCATGATGGAACCACCACCAAATTTTACTGTGGGTAGCAAGTGTTTGTCTTGGGAATGCTGTGTTCTTTTTCCACCATGCATATCGCTTATTGTTATGTCCAAATAACTCCATTTTAGTTTCATCAGTACACTGCACTTTATTCCAAAATGAAGCTGGATTGTCCAAATGTGCTGTAGCACACCTCAAGTGACTCTGTTTGTGGCGTGTCTGCAGAAAAGGCTTCTTCTGCATTACTCTCCCATACAGCCTCTCCTTGTGCAAACTGCTCTGAATAGTTGAACGATGCACAGTGACACCATCTGCAGCAAGATGAGGTTGTAGGTGTTTGGACCTGGTCTGTGGCTTGACTATGACTGTTCTCACCATCCTTTGCATCTGCCTATCTGAGATTTTTCTTGGTCTGCCACTTCGGGAGTTCCTTAACTAGAACTGTGCCTGTGGTCTTCCATTGCCTCACTGTTCCTCACAGTGGAAACTGACAGCTGAAATCTCTGAGATAGCTTTTTGTATCCTTCCCCTGAACCATGATGTTGAATAACCTTTGTTTTCAGGCCATTTGAGAGTTGTTTTGAGGCTCCAATTTTGCCACTTTTCAGAGAAGATAAAAAGAGGAGAAAAACTTCCAATTGGCCACCTTACACTTTCTCATAGTTGGATTCACTTGTGTATGTAGATCAAGGGTCAATGAGCTTACAAAACAAATTTTGTGTTCCAATATTTAGTGCTAAAGGTATTCAAATGACAAGGGTGCCAAAATTTATGCACCTGCCTAATTTTGTTTGAATAATTACTGCACACTTTCTGTAAAACCTATAAACTTAATTTCACTTCTGAAATATCACGGTGTTCATCTGCTATATGATATATTTACCTGAAACTGCTGAGCTGGACAACCAATGATTTATAAAGAAAAATCATGAAAATTATCAGGGGTGCCCAAACTTTTTCATACGACTGTAGGTCATATGTTCTTTTTTGTCCTTCCTTACATTAAATTTGGTTCGATTACTTTGAAATTAATGACATAGGTTTTGGGTTAATGTTAATATGAATCCCTTTTTTGCTATATATTTGTTTTTTATACTGAATTTGCCATCGCTCCCACTAGGGTTCAATCAAAATATCTTGGCCATTAGTCTTACTGGCAAGGTGCGAACCGATCTGCTAATGTGGAAGTATTCGAACCCCCCTCACTTTCACAATGGTTGGACGTTTTGAACTTTATTAAATAGAAAGATTCATTCACTTTAAAAGGCAATACTGCAGGTTTTATCTAATGGAATTATCTTTCGCGCTTGCTCACCTTTCAACGGTACCTCCAATTAAGTTTAAAGTCAAATTTTTTTTTTTTTTTTTTGCCAGTTTACATGTATGTACATAGTTCTGTGTATTTCAGTGATTTATTCTTGATTTTCTTTCTTACTCCATTTTTTTGTTATATTCATTTTTTGTACATTTCATTTACTTATTAATACTTTTTTATTTACTTATTATATCTTATTTAGGTGACTTGGGTGTGGCGTGTGTCTGTATGTCGTCGTTAGTTGTTGTTGGTGTATATCTGTGTGTAATATTCCGGGTGGTTATGGGGCCATAAGGTGGGTTTAAATTGAAAGGGGGGGGGGGGGGGGGGGAGGAACTTTGTAATTTATGATGTTTCTTATCATGTACTTTTTGTTTATCATTATTCGACCTGTGTTTATTTAAAAAGTTTTAATGTCCTGACTAAATTCCTCAATAAAAAAAAAAAAAAAGAATTACATTCACATATGCCACCTAAAACGTTACTGCGCAAAAAGCCTCATGTTCAGACGCGGCTTCTACTTCTCTGGGCTCGGAGGCATCTGGGATGGACCATCACACAGTGGAAACGTGTATTGTGGTCAAACCAATCAGTATTTCAGACCTTTTCCAGAAGAAATGAGCACTGTGTCACGAAAAGGACCGTCCAGACTGTTATCAGCCAGTCCAAAAGCCAGGGTATGTCATGGTATGGTGCTGGGTCAGCGCCCTTGGCAAAGGTCATTTATACTTCAATTATGTAGAAAAGTACACAGATTTTAGAGCAACATAAGCTGCCTTCAAGACAACATCTTTTCCAGGGACGTTCATGCATGTTTCAACAAGACAATGCAAAACAAGCCAAATCAGAAAAGGTTAGGACTGAAATGTGTAAATCCCTTCCAGTCTTTCTTTGAGGAACATAGTTTTTTAACGTTTCAATAATTTTCTTGCACATTTGTTGATAAACTGGAGATCCTCTGCCCATCTTTACTCCTCAAAGACTCGACCTTTTGTGGATACTGCTTTTGCATCAAATCATGATTATAATTTGTTGACATTATCTGTTTGAAATCACATAATTTATTATTTTTATCTCATAACTAGCCCTAAATTGCCCTGTCCCAACTTTTTTGGAATGTGTTCCAGGCTTGAAATGCAGGAATGAATGTTTATTAACAAATGAAATGAAGTTGACCAGAAAAAAACAAGAAATATCTTGGGTTCGTACAGTCGTTCGTGCAATGAAATACAACAAGAGGTGCTCTGTTTTGCTCTAAACTAGTTTTGGACTTGTGGCAGGTGTTTCAGTGGGGGAGACATGGGAGGGGCAGGTTTTGTGCTAAGGTTTATTTTTTCTTGTTTTACATGTTTGTAAGTTTTATGTTTTATGTGATTTGTTATATGTTTTTGATGTGTGAATCTATGGTATTAGGGTTTTCTACTTAAAAAAAGTAAAGTATAGTGACAAATAGCCGCTATGGTCCTTTGAGGTATAAATGCTCAGAATATTTTTGTGTAATATGAAATTCATAACAATTTTCAGTCGTCCAGCCGAAGTGCCACGAAACGGAACAGAATTCTGACTTTTACGGAAGTAAATACCACACTCTGAGAAATATGTAAGGCAATTAAAAGTCCAACACAGTCAAATAAAATGTGTAATGCACTTGTTCGGTGTGTTTGTGTTTCTCTTGAGTAGATGCACCATTTCAGAAATGTCAAACTTCTCTGAATAACTGTACTGTATTATTAAACAGTGTTTGTTGAGTGTAATTGAAATTACTTGCATTTTTTATGTATTAGGTAATTCATTGGACAGTACTTTAATTTAAGTGCAGTCGCATCTAATGACACTTTTGGTGTCTTTTGTACGTTACGAACATGTTACTTGTGCTCAGGACCCTGTGTAGATCTTTCGTACCAAAATATTTTTTTTTACTATGAACATTTTCATGAATTCGGCCATTTATAAAAAAGGGGTTTTACGAAAAATATTTACGCGCAAATTCGTTCTGCTTGCCTTTTATGAATGAAGCCATATGTGTGTGAATATAATGATGATATACATAATTGGTTACAATATTAGAGTGAAAGGATAAGTATATTGGGAAAAACAGTACAATTGAAAGAGGCTCTAGTACCCTGTTGGGCCACCTCTAGTCTGAATACAAGATGAGACACGTTTGGGTAATGGAGTTATACAGGTTCTGTATGTTATTCTATGGCACATCTGTCCACAGATGTTGCAGCTGGACCTGCAGATCCTGCAGTCTCGTAAACTGCCATAGCTGGTGTCCCAGGTGGTCCTATAAATGCTTGATTGGCGATAAATCTGGCAACTGGGCAGACCAAGGAAGTGTTGCAATCCTACGGAAACATTCTTGGGAAACTCTTGCTGCTTGTGAGCAAACAGTATCCTACTGAAAATGCCAACTGGAAGCCCTGCCATGAGAGGAAACGCATGTGGCCACAGGATGTCCTGCATATATCGCCAAGTTGTTAGTGTCCCCTACTATGGGTGACTGATTGTCATACTCTGTGGCTCCTCAGGTCATCACACCAGCAGTTCGGGTCTAACAGCTAACAATGCATATCAGAGCAAGACACGAGGAGGAAAGAACTGCCTACAGTGTCAGTGAAAAGACTGTGTGAAGGGACAGATCTGGAGAAGGCTCCAAAAATTTCTGCTGTACTTAACGTTCCCACGAGAAACCCAACGGTCACTCTGGCTGAGCTCCAAAGAGCCTGTGTGCAAATGGGAGAAACTTCCAGAAGGTCAACCATCACTGCAGCACTCCACTAGTCTGGGCTTTATGACAGAGTGACCAGACAGAAGCACCTAAAGACTGAGGTGAATTGTTAATTTAATTGTTTCGTGCTCCAGCGTGCAAAGCAGCGTCAGCTTCTTATATGCAGCACGAGAAGCCGAAAATCAGTGCATCACATAATCAGTACATTTATTAAAAGTCTTATTAGGGCTGCATGTCAGCGCAAATGAAGAGAAACAAAAAAGTCTAATAGTCGGTACAAGCATGACGTACGCTGTGCAGCACGAGAAGCCATTTCACAGTGGACTGCATACCTTATTAAAAGGCGTACAGCATTTAACCCACTGTGCTGTGTGAGCCCGTGTTATACATGCAGCATGAGAAGCCGAAAGTCAGTGTGCTGCACAATCAATTCATGAGATGCATTAGACGTGCACAAGACGTATTATGGCTGTGTCAGCGCGCACAAAGTGAAACGCCCTTAAAAAGCCACATAGTAAGTCCAAGCATGAAGTCCGCTGTGCTGTGCGACCGTCTTGCAGCATGAGAAGCCGAAATACAATGCGCTGAATAATCAATGCACATATTAGGTTATAATGCGTATTAGGAGATTGAACTTTTTAGCCTCAATTATAGACATCACACCTGGGACGTGGCAGGCACTGGCAGGCACCAGGCACTGCTCATCACCTGCACAATACCATCCCTATAGGTGGCAGCATTATGCTGTGGGGCTATTTTTCAGGGGCTGGGACAGGCAGACTGCTCAGGGTTGAGGGAAAGCTGGATGGAGCATGTACAGAGATATTCTTTATTGCTCTCCAAGGACAGATACATTCTTAATGATAACCTGATCCTGAACATTCTGGACATCAGACTGGGCAAAGGGTTTGCTTTCCAACAAGAGAATAACCATAAGCACATCCAAGACAACACAGGAGTGGTTTATGGACAACTCTCGTCCAGCCAAAGCCCTGACTTGAACCCAATCAAACATCTCTGGAGAGAGCTGAAAATGGCTCTACACCAACAGTCCCCATCCACCCTGACAGAGCTTGAGAGGATCTGGACAGAAGAATGGCAGAAAATCCTCAAATCCAGGTGTACAAACTTTGTGGCATCTTGCCCAAAAACACTGGAGGCTGGCCATCTACAAAAAAAATTGTGCAATGTGGACCGCTTTTTTCTCACACAAGACAGTTGTGTTTCCCTGTAATTCCAGATAGGTGTGCACCATAAGTTTATGTTCAATCTAACAGCTTAGATGCAACTTGGCACCTAGCAGGTTTTGTTGGTTTTAGTGAACCCATGGATTTAATGTAGTATTATTTTTGTTGTTCGGCTTTTCTTTTTTCCCATGTATAGGTATGTTTGTGTGTACACATACAGCACATGTATATACAATATATGAATATAATACGCTAATGACAAATGCAATTCTTTTCAAAATGTAATGTCTCTATTGAAAGCTCAAAAAACAAAGTTATAAAAATACTTTGATGTTCACCAGAAACCCACACAGATCAGTACCTACTCTTTGACTCCCACCACCACCTGGAACACAAGCTTGAGGTTATCAGGACCCAGCAAAGACGCAGAGGGAAAAGAAAAGGAACACACATATCAAGAGAAAACTTAAAACACCTGGCTACCCAAAATGGGCCTTCATCACAGGCCAGAAAAGAACCTCAGATATCAACCAGTGAGGAACAAAACAACAAGTGGAACAACATCGTCGTGGACAGGACTGTCTGAGAAGCTTATTTTCTCCAAACATAATATCCCGGGACACTTCAGATACATAAAACACCCAAGCACAAATTGGGCAATGTTGTGTATGCTGTGCAATACAGTGAGGAAACGTTTCAGAGAAACATTTCAGTTGAGAGATGAAATGACTTCAAGAACCAAAAAAAAACAAGTCCAGTTGCCTCTAACTCAGTCACTCAAAAGTACCATGACTGACACTGAGAACCTACACAGACATATGTTATATCTGATGCCAGTCCTGGAAGTGCAGCAGTTTTGGGACAAAGTTTTAGAAGTAAAAAAGAACTTTGGCCCAACAGCAATTGAAACAGTATTTTGTCATTTGAAACTGCATAAATCATACCAGTAAAACATGCAAGATATAACCTACTCTGCCATGCCCTGCTCCATGTTGAGATCTATTCCTCCGTCCATTAAACTACCATCATCAGCAAAAACTGGTGTAGCCATTGTTGCCATGGTCCTGTAGCTTCCAACGCAGACCACCAATGCACACAACAAGAGGACCTGGGGGAAAAAAATACATCAACATACTGTCAGCTAGAAATCACAGTGCAACAAGCGTGACAGAAAAAACTTCTGCAATTTCAGTGGCCATCAATGTTGATCCTGGAAATCTACCTCCTGAGACCAACTCCAGCTCTCACCTATCACTTCATGTGGCTAATCAACCAACTTCAACCCTCACCTATCACTCGTTATGGCTAATTAAGTGTCACTGACAGTAGTAGCTTGAAGTCTGAGTAGTTGTTAAGAATACAAGTTGGACACTACCTTTCCATAAGTGTTCTGCTATAGCTTACAACTATACCATAGGCAGATATTGCAAACATGAAAACATAAATGTTGTGAATATGATATAGATGCAGATTCCTTTCTAAATGAGTGCATTATGAAAATAGTCATCTACTCAGATAAAATCAGGAATGAACGAATATACACAATAACCACGGGCAATAAATTAATCAGATAGTAAATAATACCATTATTTAAAAGAAAAAAAAAAAAAAAAAACATTGTTGTTGGGGTATATGTAGGAATGTAACTTTCCCTTAAAAAATGAATTCCCTTACAACTTTTCTGCACTAGAAATGACACCACATTTTGTGCTCTGCCATATTTTATTTTAAAAGACTGGCCCTCATAATGTATTTCCATAAAGTGATACTGTCTTATATATGAAAGTATTTTGTGACCAAAATAAGTACCTGAAAATGTGTTCTTTAGGGATAGACGCTGGCATCTGTGTTACACTGTAAGCACTGCTGGGTTTATAACATTGCATTTAAAGAATTTATTGTGCTTTCCCGAAGAAAGTAAACAATTTAAACATGTAAATATTACCTCAATATTCCAAGTGTCCATGAGTAATTTAATAATAAATGTTAATGTTTATTTAACTTCATTTTCAGCATCAATGGGCATTTTAGGAACAGACACAAGGTTACATTGAAATGAGTCCAGCAGTGACACCGAAGTGGTTTAATCATATCAGTGCAACACACACTAACATACCACCATGTCAGTGTCAATGGCGTGCAGCGAATGATCTATATAACTGAATAAGATATATATATATATATATATATATATATATTATATATATATATATATATATCTATATATACACCACACACCCCCCCCCCCCACACACACACACACACACACCCACCCACACACACACACATATACATATACATACATACATACATACATACATACACATACACATATATATATATATATATATATATATATATATATGTGTTGTGTATGTGTATGTATGTATGTATGTATGTATGTAGGTATGTATGTAATATGTGTGTGTGTATATATATATATATATAATATATATATATATATATATCGCATATATAGTATATATATATATATATATATATATATCTATTATAATATATATAATATACTATATATATATTATACACACAAAACACACACATGACATACATACATACTACATACAATACAAACAACATACAATACATACATACAATACATAATATAAACCAGCAGCTAGATTGCCTCTAGAATTGCTCCAGGCAGGGTATTTCTAGTGCCGGTCCCAAGCCCGAATAAATGGTGAGGGTTGTGTCAGGAAGGGCCATCCGGTGGTAAAAAAACTTTGCCAAAATAAAGTATTGCGAGTTTTCATAATAATTTTCAACATACTGGATCGGGATCCGCGGCCCGAGTTAACCCAACGACCGCCACTGGTAAATGGTAAGCAAACAGGGTACCCACGGAAATTGGAACTACTTTTTTTGGAAGACGACGAGGAGGAGGGAAGTGTGTGAGGAGACAGAGGGAGAAATCAGGAGGGGCCAGAATATATAGCACTGAGGGTAGCAACCCTAAATGTAAGGGAACGATGGACAGGGAAAGGTAGAGGAGCTTGCTGATATGATGCAGGAGGAAGAAAGGATCGATGTTTTGTGTGTGCAGGAGACAAAGTGGAAGGGCAAGCAAGGCTCGATGCATTGGTGCAGGGTTTAAACTGTTCTACCATGGTGGTCGATTAGGAAGGAGAAATGGAGTTGGTGTGGGTCCTGAAAGGAGGACTATGTAAAATGAAGAATTGTCGTTGAGGTGAAAAGGGTGTCAGATAGGATAATATGTCTGAAGCTGGAAATGAGGGTGTAATGGTGAACATGTTTTTTAGGTGGCTATGCACCACAAAGTTGGCTGTGAATTAGAGGAGAAACAGAAGAGATTCGGGGGGGGAAGTTAGATGAAGTTGGTTTGAGAGCATTCCCCAGGGAAGGAGAGAGACTGGGTGATTGGTGCCAAGATTTCAATGGTCATGTTGGTGAAGGTAATAAAGGAGATGAGGAAGTGAGATGGGCAGGTTTGGTGTTAAGATAGAACCCTAGAAGGACAGATGGTGTTGGATTTTGCAAAAGAGGATGGAAATGGCTGTAGGGTAACAACCATATTTTCCAAAGGAGGAGGAGCATAGGGGTGACCTATAATAGTGGAGGGGAGGGAAGCACACAGGTAGACTACATCCTATGTAGAAGAGGTTGCTTTAAAAAGAAGAGATTGGTGATTGTAGGTAGTGGCAGGGGGAGAGTGTTAGGCTAGGCAGCATCGGATTGTGGTGTGCAGGATGGCTCTAGTGGTTTAGGAAAGAGGAAGAGGGACAAAGGCAGAGGCAACAGAACCAAATGGTGGAAAAGTTGAGAAAAGAAGATGTGTTAAGAAGTTTTCAGAGAGGAGCTGAGAAGAGGGACTTTGGGTGAAGGGAAGGAGGCTTCCCATACGGACTGGGTAGTAAACAGCAACAGTAATTTAGGAGCAGACAGGTAGGAAAAGGTACTACGGGTGTGTCTTCTGGAACAGCAAAAGGGATGAAAAGGAAAAACCTGGTTGTGGTGGAACGAGGGAAATGTGCAGGAGGTTATTCAGAGGAAAAGAGGTCAGCAAAGAAGTAAATGGGAACAGGGGACAGGACTAATGAGAGTAGGCAGGTGAGTAGATGCGGAAGGAGGATGCGCGGCAAAAAGGGCAAAGAGGGAGGTAGCCAAAGGCCCAGAGCAGAAGGCCGGGGGGGGTATGATGAAACTGTTTGTATATGAAACAGTTAGACACAGTAGGGAAGGAGAGAGAAGGAGTTTGTATCTGCTGGCGAGACAGAGAGATGGAGCTGGAAGGGATGTGCAGCATGTCAGGGTGACTTCAGGATTAGAAAATGGAAATGTACTGTCAGGTGAGGAGAGTGTTGAGGGAAGGATGGAAAAGAGTATTTTTGGAGGAGTTGATGAATGGTGAAAATGAAAGGAAAGAAGGGCTGGATGGCGTAGAAATTGTGGAAACAGGGATGTAAGCAAAGATTTGATTAGCGAGGAAGAAGTGAGGAACAGCTTTTGAAAAGGAATGAAGAAACGGAAAAGGCAGTGGGACCTGAATGACATACCGGTTTTTAGGTATGGGAAAAGTCTAGGAAGAGCTGGAGGTGAATGTTTTTTGGACTAGATTATTCAATGGAATTCTGGTGAATGAGAGTATGAGTATGCCGGGAGGAATGGAGGGGGGACCCGATTTTTAAGCAGAAGGGTGATTGTACAGAGTTGTTGCTCTGTACAAGGGGCATAAAGTTGGATGAGGCCACACAATGAAGATTTGGGAGGAGAGTTGGTGGAAGCTAGGCTCAGACAGGAGGTGTGACAGTGTGTGAACCAACAGTATGGTTTTCATGGCCAAGGAAAGAGCACCATGGGATGCGATTTTTTTTGCTTTTGGAAGACACCGGCTGATGGGAGAAGTATAAGAGATGGTCAGAAAGAGCTAACAAGAACTACACTGCGTCTTTGGTGGATTTGGAGAAAGCTTTATGACAGGGTTGCCAAGGGAGGAAATGTGGTGGTGGTATGAGGAATTCTCGAGTGGCTGAAAAGTTACTGGTTAGATTATGCAGGACATGTATGAGAAAACAGCGTGACCAAAGCGGTGAGGTGTGCTGTAGGAGTGACAGATAGCTTCAAGGTAACAGGTGGGACTGCATCAAGGAATCGGCCCCCCCTGAGTAGTCCCTTCTTTATTTGCTCTGGTGATGGGACAGACTAACAGATGGTAGTCAGACAGGAAAATCGCCCATGGGGGACTTATGATGTTTGCAAGACTGACGACATTGTGATCTGTAGTGAGAACAGGGAAAGGTTAGAAGAGAACTGGAGAGGTGGAGGTATAATCTGGAAAGGAGAGGAATGGAAAGGTCAACTGTAGTAAAGACAGAATACATGTGGTGTAAAATGAAAGGGAGCGCAGGTGGAACAGTTCAGGCTACAGCGATCAGTGGTCCACAAAAGGTACAGGACCCGTTCAGGTTTACATGGGATCAACCTGTCCAAGGAAAATGGGGAAGGGTGTGGGGAAAAGGAGCGTAAAGAAAGAGAGTACAGGCAGATGGAGTGGGTGGAGAAGAGTTGTCAGGGAAGTGGCTGTGTGACAAAGGGTCGGCAGCAAAAAGTGAAAGGAAAGATTTATAGAGAGTAGTGAGAACCAAGCCTTGTTGGTATGGGTTTAGAGGAACAAGTGGGCAAACTGACAAAGAGAACAGGACAGAGAGCTGGAGGTGCAGAACTTAAGATGTGAGGTTCTCTTTAGGAGTGTCCTAGGGTGAACAGGATTAGAATGAGATCATCAGGAGGGACAGCACAGGTTGGAAAAATTTGGGAGACAAAATTCGAGAGGGAAGGACCTGAGATGGTTTTGGACCATTTGTAGAGGAGGGATAAGTGGGGATATATTGGTAGGAGGATGTTTGGCGATGGAAGCTGCCCAGGCAAGAAGGCGGGGAGAGGAAGACCAAAGAGGAGTTATTTGGTTGTGGTAAATGTGAAGATATGCAGGGGGGAGTTGGGGGTGACAGTAAAGGACAATGGAGGACAGGGTGAGGTTTGGAAATGTGTTAACTCGCTGTGGTGACCCCCTTATAAAGGGAGAGGAGCCGAAAGAAGAAGACAGACATACATACACAAACACACACATATATATATATATATATATATATAACATATATATATACATATACCATATATATCTATATATATATATATATATATATAGATATATATTATATAATATATATATATATATATATTATATTTATATATTATATACATATATATATACATATATATATATACACATATATATATACATACACATACACATATATACACACACATATATGTATAAAGGGAACACTCAAATAACACATCCTTGGTCTGAATTCATGAAATATTCTTATTGAATACTTTGTTCTGTGCAAAGTTGAATGTGCTGACAACAAAATCACACAAAAATCAAATGTATTAACCAATGGAGGCCTGGATTTGGAGTCACACACAAAGTTAAAGTGGAAAAACACACTACAGGCTGATCCAACTTTGATGTAATATCCTTAAAACAAGTCAAAATGAGGCTCAGTATTGTGTGTGGCCTCCACGTGCCTGTATGACCTCCCTACAACGCCTGGGCATGCTCCTGAGGAGGTGGCGGATGGTCTTCTGAGGGACCTCCCCCCAGACCTGGACTAAAGTATCCACCAATTCCTGGACAGTTTGTGGTGCAACGTGACGTTGGTGGATGGAGCGAGACATGATGTCCCAGATGTGCTCAATCGGATTCAGGTCTGGGGAACGAGCGGGCCAGTAAATAGCTTCAATGCCTTCATCCTGAAGGAACTGCTGACACACTCCAGCCACATGAGTTCTAGCATTGTCCTGCATTAGGAGGAACCCAGGGCCAACCGCACCAGCATATGGTCTCACAAGAGGTCTGAGGATCTCATCTCAGTACCTAATGGCAGTCAGGCTACCTCTGGCGAGCACATGAAGGGCTGTGCGGCCCTCCAAAGAAATGCGACCCCACACCATTACTGACCCACTGCCAAACCGGTCATGCTGAAGGATGTTGCAGGCAGCAGATTGCTCTCCACGGCGTCTCCAGACTCAGTCACGTCTGTCACATGTGTTCAGTGTGAACCTGCTTTCATTTGTGAAGAGCACAGGGCGACAGTGGCAAATTTGCCAATCCTGGTGTTCTCTGGCAAATGCCAAGCGTCCTGCACGGTGTTGGGCTGTGAGCACAACCCCCATCTGTGGACGTCGGGCCCTCATATCATCCTCATGGAGTTCGGTTTTCTAACTGTTTTTTGTGTGCAGACACATGCACGTTTGTGGCCCTGCTGGAGGGTCATTTTTGCAGGGCTCTGGCAGTGGCTCCTCCCTGTTCCTCCTTGCAACAAAGGCGGAGGTAGCGGTCCTGCTGCTGGGTTGTTGCCCTCCTACGGCCTCTTCCACGTCTCCTGGTAGCGCCTCCAGCCTCTGGACACTACGCTGACAGACACATCAAACCTTCTTGCCACAGCTCGCATTGATGTGCCATCATGGATAAGCTGCACTACCTGAGCCACTTGTGTGGGTTGTAGAGTCCGTCTCATGCTACCACGAGTGTGAAAGCACCACCAACATTCAAAAGTTACCAAAACATCAGCCAGAAAGCATAGGTACTGAGAAGTGGTCTGTGGTCCCCACCTGCAGAACCACTCCTTTATTGAGTGTGTCTTGATAATTGGCAATAATTTCCACCTGTTTTCTATTCCATTTGCACAACAGCATGTGAAATTGATTGTCAATCAGTGTTGCTTCAGTTTGGACAGTTTGATTTCACAGAAGTCTGATTTACTTGGAGTTATATTGTGTTGTTTAAGTGTTCCCTTTATTTTTTTGAGCAGTGTATAATGGGTTGGGACCCAAGTGCTGTTAGCTCCAGATGGAAGTAGTGAATCAAAATAGAATAAATAAACCAAAAAAATAGTTCACAGAGAAACAAATAAACTAATAAAACGTTAAAGAAAGGAAGGTCGTAAGCGTAGAGCGCTCGTGTTCACGACCACGCTTACAATGTATCTCCACTGTACCACTGGTGTTTCGGGTCTGTGCATGCACAGTGCACATAAACCTGAGCGGAGCTCCCGCGAACACGTACCACATTTACTCCCGGCCAAACGCTCACTGAAGTGTGGCACAGGCGCAGGGAGTCACAGGAACAGACTTAAAAAACTCAAAAAGTAAAAATAATACAACGACAAAAGAAAAGAAGGGATGTCGTACCGCATATACTCCCGACCTAACGCTCACTGGAGTGTGGCACGCACGTCAAAGCAACGAAGTCGTGCCAAGTATACTCTCGGTCAAACACTCACTGGAGTACGGCACGACCGAAGGAAATGAAGAGGACGAGACTCAAAAGGCTCAGCATCCTCTTCAGAGCGCGATTGCAGAGGGAAAAGGGATAGGGGGGAGAGGGGGGCCACGTCGTGTGTGTGGCCATAGAGAGAGAGCGGAGGTGGTGCAGCCCGGCAACAGAAAGTAAAAATAAACCCAAAACTGACCCTACCCTATCTAGGGCCCTAGCTACCTAGGCTGCCTCCTAGCAGCCTCCGTCTGGTGACCTTGATGTCCCCAGACTTACCGCTGTCCCTAACAAAATAAACGACAACAAAAATGAAAAGATCTTGCTGTCAAAAACGCCGTCTGTGAGCCGGCAGCGTGAGCGTGTCAGAGCGTAAGAGCCGGATGCATGTGGAATGCAGCGACGCCGAGCGAGCCCCGAAGGTGTGCTTATAAGGGCTCAGCTGCAGGTGTTGCTACTTAATCAATAATAAGTTCCAGTTCCTGTTCTGAGGAAATCCGTGTCGGTGTCTGTTTTGAGGATGTCCAGAACACTTTGCTTCCAGCAGATGTCCAGAGCACATCACTTCCAGAGGACACCCACTCTTGTGCCATTCCAGGGAAGTTCGTTCCAGTGCCTGTGCCAAGAACATCCCTGCCAGTGCCTGCTCAGAAAACGTCCACTCCAGTGCCTGTTTCCAGGACCTCCATGCCATTCCCGAGGAGGCCTACACCTGAGACCATCCAGTCGGCGTCTGTTCCAGAAACAGTCAAATCAAGGCCCGTTCCAAAGTCCGTCAAGTTAGAGCTTGCCCCAGAGTCACTCAAGTCAGAGCTCATTCCAGTGTCGGTCAAGTCTGAGCTCATCTCAGAGTCTGCCATGTCAATGCTCATTCCAGGAACAGTCAGGTTGGAGCTCATTCCAGAGTTTTTCCAAGTCAAAGATCACTCCAAAGTCTGTGGAATAGGAGTCAGTCAAGGTCAAGTCAGAGTTCATTCCAGAGTATGTCAAGTCAGGAGTGAGTTCGGAGTTTGCCAAGTCTGAGCTCGTTTCAGATACTGTCCGTCTGAGACTGTCAAGCCAGTGCCTGGTCTAGGGTCTGTCAAGCCGGCACTAGTACCAGAGACTTTCCAGTCAGTGCCTGTTCCAGGTCCAATCAAGTCGGTGCTTGTTCCAAAGCCAGTGACATAGTCGTCAGTCCCAAAGCCTGTGACAATGATTTCCAAGTCAGAGAAGGTCACGAGAGCAACCTTCGTTCCCAAGTTAGTGATAAAAACAACTTCCGCGTCAGAATCAGCCATGAGGGTGACTTGCGTTCCAGAGTCCAACAGGGGGACTCTGGTCACTAGGGTGATGCACACTAAAGAGTTGGTCGCGAGTGCGATGCTCACCCCAGAGACAGCTATGGTGGCGTCTTCTGTTCCTAAGTTGGACGTGATGGCAACCTCAGTTTCAGAGTCTGACAGGGAGACTCTCATTCCCGAGTTGGTCGCCAGGGCGATTTCCTTTCCCGAGTTGGTCATGAGGGCAACTTCCTTGTCTGAGTCAGCCATGAAGGCGACTTCGGTGCCAGAGTCCAACAGGGGGACTCAGGTTCCCGAGTCGTCACAAGGGCGATGCTCACTTCAGAGTTCAACAGAGGGGACTCCCTTTCCTTGGAACTCTTGTTCCCGTGACAGTCCCGAATGCCCCTGAGCTGGAGGAGTCGTCTGCGGCACAACCTCTCCAGCAGCACGTGGATGGCAACCTCGCTCTCCAGCAGCACAACGGCAAACCTGCTCGCCAGCAGCAAGACATGGAGAGTCCGAGGGGTCATTTTTTTAAGGAGTCCTGGCTCTGTCTCGTTCTCCTTGGTCACACCCCATGGTCTCGCTCGGGTTTTCCCCTCGCTCCCCACTGCTGTGAGCTAGCGTGATGTTCTCGTCCACGGCTCTCAGACAGAAATGGATGATTATTAACACATAAAATGAAGTTGATCAGAAAAAAAAAAACCTGAAATATCTTGATTATAATCGTGATTTGGTACAAAAGCAGTATCCACAAAAGGTTGACTCTTTGGGGAGTAAAGATGGGCAGAAGACCTCCAGTTTACCAACAAATGTGTAAGAAATTATTGAAATTTTTAAAAACAATGTTCCTCAAAGAAAGACTGGAAGGGATTTACATATTTCAGTCCTAATTTTTTCTGATTTGGCTGTTTTCGCATTGACTTGAAAAATGCACAGAAGTCCCTGGAAAAGATGTCGTCTTGAAGGCAGCTTATGTTGCTCTAAAATCTCAGTGTATTTTCTGCATTGGTGCTGCCATCACAGAAGTGTAAATGACCGTTGCCAAGGGGACTGACCCAACCCCATACCATGACTGTGCCTGGGTTTTGGACTTGTTGCTGATAACAGTCTGGATGGTTCTTTTTCGTCTTTGTGTTTCGAAAACACCACGTCTTGAGGCAGTGCCATCTGAGGGATCAAAGATCACGGGTGTTGAGCTTAAGCTTTCTCCCTTGACCTTTACGCACTGAAATTTCTCCCGATTCCTTGAATTGTTTAATGATATTATGCACTGTAGATTGAAAATATGCAAATTACTTCCAATCTGTCTTTGAAGAACATTGTTTGTAAACGTTTCAATAATTTTCTCACACAGTTGACAAACTGGAGATCCTCTGCCAATCGTTGCTCATCAAAACTCAGTCTTTCCTGGATGCTGCTTTTGTACCAAATCATGATTACAATCACCTGTTGACATGACCTGCTTGAAATCACATCATTAGTTTTATTTTAATTTTTTACCTCATTACTAGCTCTAACCTGCCCTTATCTCAACTTTTTTGGAATGCGTTGTAGGCCTGAAACACAGGAAAGGATGTTTATTAACAAATTAAAACAAGTTGACCAGAAAAAACCTGAAATATCTAGGGCTCATACGGTCTGCAAAGAAATACCGTGGTGCTTGAAAGTTTGTGAATCCTGTAGAATTTTCTATATTTCTGCATAAATATGACCCAAAACATCATCAGATTTTCTTATGCTGGAATGCAGCGTTTTCCTTTCTCTAATCATAGCGCTTTTCTTTTAAACCAAAAAGTTCTCTTTTGTTCTCATCCGTCCACAAAACATTCTTCCAATAGCCTTCAGGCTTGTCCACGTGATCTTTAGCAAACTGCAGACGAGCAGCAATGTTCTTTTTGGAGAGCAGTGGCATTCTCCTTGCAACCCTGCCATGCACACCATTGTTGTTCAATGTTCTTCTGATGGTGGACTCATGAACATTAACATTAGCCAATGTGAGAGAGGCCTTCAGTTGCTTAGAAGTTACCCTGGGCTCCTTTGTGACCTCACCAACTATTACACACCTTGCTCTTGAAGTGATCTTTGTTGGTCGACCACTTCTGGGGAGGGTAACAATGGTCTTGAATTTCCTCCATTTGTACACAATGTTTGTGGATTGGTGGAGTCCAAACTCTTTAGAGATGATTTTGTAACCTTTTCCAGCCTGACGAGCATCAACAACTCTTTTTTTTTTTTAAGTCCTCAGAGACCTCCTTTGTTCGTACCATGATACACTTCCACAAACGTGCTGTGAAGAGCAGACTTTGATAGATCCCTGTTCTTTACATAAAACAGGGTGCCCCCTCACACCTGATTGTCATCCTATTGATTGAAACACCTGACTCTAATTTCACCTTAGATTAGCAGTTAATTTGAAGAGGTTCACATACTTTTGTCACTCACTAATATGTAATATTTACATATTATGTAACACATACTTCCTGCTCTCGTGGAAGGCGGACGCACTGTTCCTCGCTCCCTTATCTCTCCTGCTTGGCTTCTTTGTATCTGTCTCGTCTACTCTACTCTACTCCTTAGCACTGCTCCTCAAAGAACAAATTATTGGTTAAATGGTCTCTGAACGCTATTGACACCATCTTCTCATCGCGAAGTTCGGGTTCGGGGGAACCCACATGCCCCGACGGAACACAGATGGCAGGATACGCGATGGGCTCGTGGGGGAAGTGGGGAGTCGTGTGCCTGGCACCTCTTTCGTTGGAGGACATCGAGGATGTTTATTTATTCGGAACTTTGATTGTGGGGTTTCTGCTGATTGGATTAGGCATTACCCTGCTGTATCGGAAAATTAAAAGAGTTGGGTCAGTTGTCAAAGGTCCCCAGAAACTACCCAATTTGATTGAAATGGTGGGCAGAGCCGTTGGAACTCAGACTGCGCATATTAATCGCGCTATGGAATCCATCACGGAGAAACTAACGGCTTTGCAAAATGAGGTAAATCATCAGAGATACATTGGTTCTGAGTATTAAAAATTTGAGCTCAGTCAAAACAAGTGATTCTACTCTCGGCGTCCCTGTTATCAGCAACGGCCTCGCTGATAAGAAATTCCTCCAGAGGATCTGCTGCTAAGTACCTACTTCCCCCCATGTGAATATACATGTCTAAATGTGTGGCCGCACACGCACACACACGACACAGAAAAGCAATTGGACACAAACACGCACGTGGTCAAAAGAATGGGGACACACATACAGACGTGAGAAAAAGTAATGGGACACAAACCCATATGGGGCTAAAAGAACTGGAACAAAAATCCATATTCTTTGTACCTGCCACATTTCAAGCACTGTTGTAGTTCCTTAGGGTAAAGCACATCTAGTTACTCTCGTTCTTATTGTAAAGTGTAAATTGTTTCCCCCTCATACTACTTCTTATAATTATTGCCGTTTCTTCTTCTTTTTCTTCTTCCAAACATTTCTGCGATTAATACAGCCCAAACTGCTTAAGGGCTGTGAGGGCGTATAATTAAAAATCTCCCATAGAAATGCACTGACATGATGTTTAGATTCAAATTTGACTCAGTGTCATCTTCTACAACATACACATACATACAATCATTCACACACCACATAAACATCATACACTCTACACAACAAACCTACATATGCATTCCCAATTATATTACACCCCCACACAGGAAATGCACATACATAAAAAGTATTAGGACGCACACCCGCACATGACCAAAAGCATCAGGACTGGTGTCCTATCTTGCCCAGGATGTACACATCGCTTTATTAGTATTCAAAGCACAGCTTTGGTGCATTTGTAGAGCATTTGTCGCAGACAAGTCACTGTCTCCTTTATGCAGGCAGGGGCATTTCAGGCAAAAGTCACTGCTTTTGCAAAAACTGCCTTTGGCGTAATAATCTAATGCACACACAACTCCTTCAGCAGCTCGAAAATAAATTTACTTCTGATTATAATTATGTTCATGCACTGTTTATACAAACTACAAATGTACAGTTAACAACATAAGTGACCACCCAGAATTAAACACCACATTATTCCAGTTTATTGGTTTCTTGCCAATGTACTGTGTGAAATGACAGAATGCCTTCGCAGGAAACAGTAGCCTATTCCGTTTTATGCTGTTGCTGTCTGTATTGTCTCTCACAAAAAAGAGAGACCTGGGAATGCTTCTCAGCTGTCCATCATTATTTCAATCACTTCTGCTCAAATTATCATATCAAATATCATTCAATTAAAGCAACAAGTCCACATACAAAAAAACAAAATAACATATTATAAGTATACTATCTATAAGTTTATCGGTTTTGCAAAAGATTCATTCATTCAATTTCTTATCTGCTTAATCCTGAACAGTGTCGCAGCGCAAGGGCACAAGACAGGAACAACCGTAGACAGGGCACTAATCCATTGTAGTGCACACACACCTACACACTCAAAACACTTGCAATTTAACATTGTCAATTATTGTTGCAGCTTTAAAAAAAAGTAATGTAATGATGCTCATTATCATTAAACAACTAGTACTGAACTCTTTCACTTTTATAAATACAGTTAATAGCTAAGAAACACATGACAATTTATAGACATATCATTAGATCTAATGCATTCAATTAGATCTAATGATCTAAACAAAAATGAAACGTGACAAAGGGGAATTGTAAAATCTTGAAAGGTTTGAAATCACATGACTGAAAGGAGTGTGGCAGCAATTCGCACAAACAGGTGCAAAACAGCTTGAAACGAGAGATTTTATTATTCTTGGGTCACTGCAGGCACATGACTGCTGCTCGGCGCTTATAGGTAATAGTCAAATGATCAACGGTTGGCACTTTTAGTTTTAAAAGGGTTGAATACTTGTGCAACGCACTGTACATTAACAGTTAAATCATCCTTTTCTGGTTCAGTGACTGAACAAAAAAACAGTATGGTACTAACACCAACCATCAATGAGTTACATCTATTAATTTTCATCTGAATCTTATGAATTCATTTAATTTAATTAATTTAAGGATGTGTTTATATTTACATACCTTCAGATTATTCAGATAACTTTAGTAAAATGCATGCCACCATATTGGTTAATCACCAAGTGTGAATAATAGCACTTGAATAACAAAATAATTTGTTGTTTATTTAAATAAACATACTTATAACAACCAAAAACACATATATTCTTTATTCAACTATTGTGTACTCACCCATGTCCAGAAGGAGGAGTCAGAGAAAAGCAGGTTTACTGTTGTGTATACAGTCTACAGCATGACAGAAATCAAGTGCGTAAGACAAAGCCAAATGAGCAACACACACTGTATATCATATAACAAAGTCAAAAGCATATCAAAAGTTTACAAACTTAAAGAGCAGTTCTGTAAGTGAGTTGAGTACCCCAGCAGCTAGTACTGCACAGTTGGAGTCCTGAAAGTTCAGTGGTGCTTGAAAGTTTGTGAACCCTTTAGAATTTTCTCTATTTCTGCATAAATATGACCTAAAACATCATCAGATTTTCACACAAGTCCTAAAAGTAGATAAAGAGAACCCAGTTACACAAATGAGACAAAAATATTATACTTGGTCATTTATTTATTAAGGAAAATGATCCAATATTACATATTAGTGAGTGGCAAAAGTAGGTGAACATCTAGAATTAGCAGTTAATTTGAAGGCGAGTCAGGTGATTTCAATCAATGGGATGCTAATCAGGTGTGAGTGGGCCCTGTTTTATTTAAAGAACAGGGATCTATCGAAGTCTGCTCTTCACAACACGTTAGTCTAAGTATATAATGGCACAAACAAAGGAGATTCCTGAGGACCTCAGAAAAAAAAAAAGTTGTTGATGCTCATCAGGCTGGAAAATGTTACAAAACCATCTCCAAAGAGTTTGGACTCCACCAATCCACAGTCAGACAGATTGTGTACAAATGGAGGAAATTCAAGACCACTGTTACCCTCCTCAGGGGTTGTTGACCAACAAAGATCACTCCAAGAGCAAGGCGTGTCATAGTTGGAAAGGTCACAAAGGACCCCAGGGTAACTTCTAAGCAACTGAAGGCCTCTCTCACATTTGCTAATGTTAATGTTCATGAGCCACCATCAGAAGAACACTGAACAACAATGATGTGCATGGCAGGGCTGCAAGGAGAAAGCCACTGCTCTCCAAAAAGAACATTGCTGCTCGTCTGCAGTTTGGTAAAGATCACGTGGACAAGCCAGAAGGCTATTGGAAGAATGTTTTGTTGACAGATGAGACCAAAATAGAACTTTTCGGTTTAAAAGAAAAGTGTTATGTTTGGGGAATGTAAAACCCTGCATTCCAGAAGAAGAACCTTATCCCATCTGTGGTGGTAGTATCATGGTTTGGGCCTGTTTTGCTGCATCTGGGCAGGACGGCTTGCCATCATTGATGGAACAATGAATTCTGAATTATATCAGAGAATTCTAAAGAAAAATATCAGGACATCTGTCCATGAACTGAATCTCAAGAGAAGGTGGGTCATGCAGCAAGACACCGACCCTAAGCACACAAGCCGTTCTATCAAAGAATGGTTACAGAAGAATAAAGTTCATGTTTTTGGAATGGCCAATCAAGTACTGACCTTAATCCAATGGAAATGCTGTGGAAGGACTGAAGCGAGCAGCTAATGTGAGGAACCCACCAACATCCCCGACGGAAGCTGTTCTGTAAATACGGTGACTGGGCTACAATTCCCCAAGCCGGTGTGGCAGGACTGATCAACAGCTACAGGAAAAAAACGGGGGGGGGGGGGGGGGGGGGGGGGGGGGGGGGGGGGGGGGGGTCACACCAGATACTGAAAGCAAAGGTTCACTTACTTTTGCCACTCGCTAATATGTAATTTTGACCAAGTATAATATTCTTGTCTCATTTGTTTAACTGGTTTCTCTTTATCTAGTTTTAGGACTTGGGTGAAAATCTGATTATTCTTTTTTTCTGTTTTGTGCAGAAATATAGAAAATTCTAAAGGGTTCACAAACTCTCAAGCACCACTGTGCTTTTACTTAGGAATTAACCAATATTTTTTGAAGAAGTAATTATTCATTGATGCACCCTGGAATTGATCAAGACCTTGTCACACAATCGCCAGGTACTGGATTGGGTCATGTAAGAGCAAAAGTCAGTACATTATCTGTGAAGGGAATAGAATAGGATTATAGTTTATTGCCATCTCAGTGCAAAAAGCCTACATCGCTGGCATACTATAGTTAAATAACTTCAGAAATTTTGTTTATAACGTGTCTTATTCCTTTAAGCTGAAAGAATTTTAAAATATCTACAGGTGCAACATAATGAAATCTTGTACTTTACTCTTAACATTGTTGTCTTTTCATTCTGAATAAAGGGGCATTCAGTCAATATATGCTTGCATATTAAGGTGAAATTACATCCTTGGCAAAGTTGGTACTTCGTTCCCCAAGTGTAAATAACTGTGTATTATGTGCGACTGTCTGATTCGGCATCTAGTGTAGGCTGTCTGTTGTTCAAAGTTTCCCATTCTGTAAAGTTTTCTTTTGATTTCTGGTTTGATCTCATGAAGTTTGTTGTCTACTGTCTCATCCCACACCTCTTGCATTTGGTGTGTACAAGTCCTTTACATGTTTTGAAAAATGTCTATGAATGGGATGGGGAGATTATGTCCTCCTACCTCTCTGGCTATCTTGTCGACTCTCTCGTTTCCTTGGAAAGGACAGTGAATGGATAGCAGGTGAAAATCTATCTGGTTAACTAACATACAGTCTATGTTTTGCGCACACCAATCAGTTCCAGTATAAATTTACAATACACATAGCAAACTCATTCTTCAGATACAGTGGGGCAAAAAAGTATTTAGTCAGCCACTGATTGTGCAAGTTCTCCTACTTAGAAAGATGAGAGAGAAAAAAAATCACATTGTAGGATTTTAAAAGAACTTAATTGTAAATCATGGTGGAAAATAAGTATTTGGTCATCCACAAACAAGCAAGATTTCTGGCTCTCACAGACCTGTAACAACTTCTTTAAGAAGCTCTTATGTCATCCACTCATTACCTGTATTAACGGCACCTGTTTGACCTCGTTATCTGTATAAAAGACACCTGTCCACAGCCTCAAACAGTCAGACTCCGAGCTCAGCCATGGCCAAGACCAAAGAGCTGTTGAAGGACACCAGGAAGAAAACTGTAGACCTGCACCAGGCTGGGAAGAGTGAATCTACAACAGGCAAGCAGGTTGGTGTGAATAAATCAACTGTGGGAGCAATTGTAAGACATGCAAGACCATTGATAATCTCCCTCGATCTGGGGCTCCACGCAAGATCTCATCCCGTGGGGTCAAAATGATCATGAGAACAGTGAGCAGAAATCCCAGAACTACACGGAGGGACATGATTAATGACCTGCAGGGAGCTGGGACCAACGTAACAAGGCTACCATCAGTAACACACTACGCCAAGAGAGACTTAGATCCTGCAGTGCCAGGCGTGCCCCCCTGCTTAAGCCAGTACATGTCCAGGCCCGTCTGAAGTTTGCCAGAGAGCATATGGATGATCCAAAAGAGGATTGGGAGAATATCATGTGGTCAGATGAAATTAAAATAGAACTTTTTGGTAAAAACTCAACTGGAGGAAAAAGGATGCTGAGTTCCATCCCAAGAGCACCATATCTACTGTGAAGCATGGGGGTGGAAACATCTGCAGAGAGGACAGGATGACTGATCCGTGTTAAGGGAAGAATGAACGAGGCCATGTATCGTGAGATTTCCATCCGTGAGAGCATTGAAGATAGAACGTGGCTGGGTCTTCCAGCATGACAATGATCCCAAACGCACCGCTCGGGCAACAAAGGAGTGGCTCCGTAAAAAGCATTTCAAGGTCCCGGAGTGGCCTAGCCAGTCTCCAGACCTCAACCCCATAGAAAGTTTGTGGAGGGAGTTGAAAGTCCTTGTTGCCCCCAAACATCACTGCTCTAGAGGAGATCTGCATGGAGGAATGGGCCAAAATACCAGCTACAGTGTGTGCCAACCTAGTGAAGACTTACAGGAAACATTTGACCTCTGTCATTGCCAACAAAGGTTATGGACTTCTTTTAGTTCCTAGAATTAAAATACTCACACCATCTTGGCTGTGTTTCCTACCAGTTCTCCTCTTTCTAGCTATGCTGCTATAGCTAATGCTGCCGGGGTCTCATGCTACACATGGCATCAGTGATTGTTCATAGACACTGTGCTCTTAATCAATAACTAAATTACATTTTCTGTTTTCTCTCCGAGCTGTGTTCCGGTGCCGGTTCCAGGCCCACACATGATGTTCATCCGAGGCAGCTTCACTCAAGCTGATTCCATCATCAGTTCCAGCCCCTCATACCCGGGCCACTTAATGCAGATGTGAATACTTCACATTTATTCGAACTATGACTCCATGATTTAGTTTCGCTCTTAGATTATCATATACGGCCGCCCAAGGAGGGTTGGGTCCCTTTCTGAGTCTTGGTCTCCCAAG
Source organism: Ancistrus triradiatus (assembly GCA_025084515.1). Taxonomy (NCBI): domain Eukaryota; kingdom Metazoa; phylum Chordata; class Actinopteri; order Siluriformes; family Loricariidae; genus Ancistrus; species Ancistrus triradiatus. The sequence goes on from JAJAGP010001413.1 coordinate 107,702, forward strand.
GTTTTTCTATAACACTTAGGGAGTTTTTCTTGCCACGCTCGCCCTAGGCTTTCTCAATTTGGATTGAGACATTAGGTATTAGGAGAAATCTAAAACCTTGTAAAGTTGCTTTGAGACAATGCTCCATTGTAAAAGTTGCATATAAATAGATCTGAACTTGACTTAGGTACAAAGTAATTGAGTTGAACCAATTTATTGGACCAAAATACTTATTTCCACCATAATTTACAATTAAATTCTTAAAAAATCCTACAATGTGATTTCCTGGATTTTTTTTCTCATTTTGACTCTCATAGTTGAAGTGTAGCTATGATGGAAATTACAGACCTCTCTCATCTTTCTAAGTAGGAGAACTTGCACAATCAGTGACTGACTAAATACTTTTTTGCCCCACTGTACATAAGTAGCATTTCTAGGAGCGCCAGCAAATATGTTTAGATAAATATTTTGAACATTTTCAGGTCAAGATGAAATGTTAAATTTTTTGTTTTAATTCAATCATGAAAATAAATATCATGATTATTAAAATTTCTGGCGTTACGCGCTAAAACAATTCATGAGGATGTATGCAATAAATGAAAAAAAAAACTGCACCAAGTTGGGCTAACATATTGAGCTAGCATACAAACAAAACAGGAACATAACCGCTTACTTAGTGTCGCTAATGGCAGGTTTTATACGCACACTATTCTTTCAGTTTGGTTTTTGGGGAGACAATACAGAAGTACCTCACAATATCACAATTTCAAAGAGGTCAAAAAAGAAATTACGGATTTTCATAACATGTGAATTAGTAGCTAGTACATTACCTATACGTTATTCAACTGATAATTTTAAGATTGTTCGCATATATCATAACAAGGACTAAGAGTTGCTGTTGTAACAAGATCAAGGTCATCAGAGTTACACTACTTAGCGGCAATAGATGTGAATCACTTGCAGAAAATTAATGGGACTGAAGAGAAAATAACTTACATTGGCTCCTAGTATTACTCTAGTGTAGAACTTCAGCGTAGCTTTGTTTTCCTCATGAATTTGTTTCTTGCCTTTGGTTCCAACCTTTCCTTTAGGCTGGAGAGAAACAACACAAATGGTATTATTTTTGCTAAAACAGACAATTTCGAAAACATTTTCTCATTGCTTAAATAACCAACATTTCAGTGATGGCATTATACCCATGTGTAATATTACAGTGGTGCTTGGAAGTTTTTGAACCCATTAGAAATTTTCTATATTTCTGCATATATGACCATTAGATTATTATGTAAGCCCTAAAAGTAGACAAAGAGAACCCAATTATATGGTGGGCCAGAGAGTCACATCACAAACGCATTTACAAAGCAAGCAAAAGTCAAGAACACAGCAGTATTACATCAGAACACAAATACATTAAAGAAAAACGCAACAACAAAGATAGAACACAACAACATTTAAGAGTCAAACTGAAGTAGAGAACACAAATACATTTAAGTGGAACAAAACAGCATTCAATGAAACATAAAACATTTCCAAAAATGCTGCATTTACTTCTCACACCGGAAGTGCTTAGGGCCATTAGTGGTAGTTCTTTTGTTTCTGAAAAATATGCAGTGAGTGAACGGTTACCTACAGAATCGCTACAAAGGTGAGTTAATTTTGTTTACTCTGTGGTACTTACTTGAAATTAAGGGCTTTTCCTCAATATGTGTTCTTGACTGTACAGTGGTACCTCGGTTCTTGTCGTTAAATCATTCCAGAAGACTTAATAAGAACTAAAAACGACGAGTACTGAGCAAATTTTTTCCCATAAGGTATCATGTAAATTTAATTAATCTTAAATGTAACTAATCTCAAGTGATCCAAGTACTGAGCAAACGACAAGAACCAAGACAAATTTTTCTATCCAAAATGCATCGAGAACTGAATTCGAAGAGTTCTGAGGCGGTCACAAACCGAGGTACAACTGTACCACCTTCTCCACTTCTCGATAACAGGGACTCTGTGGCAAGCAAAGCCCAGGCATCTCTGTCCCCCCAAACAGCTCTGGGTGTATAATTTCCAAAGTACTACTGTTGTTTACAGTTATAGGATTTTAAGTTGATAATGTAGTTCTTTGAACTTCAATTATGTGGTCATTCTGGCTATGTAAACATTTCCTCCGACGTTTTAGGAAATGTGACGTAACATTATTATCTTAATTATTACGCATTATAGCCTATTTTTATTGGTTGTGTTTTTCAAACTGTAATTATCATATTTTTGTTTATTCAACTTGTATTCTGAATATGAACTTCACTGATATAAATTGTCCAAAGTCCAGAATTAATTGCCTTCTGAAATCTTGCATGTTTGGTGCTTGCTTATGTTTGGGAAGATTTCTAATTTATACTTAAATGCGATCAGTTTGCTATTATGTTATTATACCAAACGTGACAAATCAATCAATCAATCAAATCAATCAATAAATCTAGAAATAAATTACTTAATTAAAAAAAATACTAATTAATTAATTAATTAATTTTCAACATAAAATGGTATATAAATAAAAACATGGCTAATTTATTTATTTATGAACTTATTTATTTATGGATTTCTTCCTCCAGTTCATGTTAATGAGGTGGGCATCACTAAGGTTAACGAGGTCGAGGGTGGGCAAAGGGTGAGCTGCAAGGACGGCCAAACTCAACTAAACAACAGAGCATCCATCTATACGGGATATCAAAAACCAGCTTGACAATCGTGGGTTTAGTGTTTTCATTTGTTTTGTTGATTATCAAATATACATTTCTACTGCAGAAATATGTCCCATTATTGATGTTTAATCCCCATATGGACATATGGCTCTACGGTTTGCACTGGGAGCAAACACTCAGGACGACCCACTTCAGCCATCTTGCATATGCTATCCGTATCGACAGATCCACATCCATTTCTCAGCTTAATTCTCCCAAATCCTAAAAGACTGTCAAAGTGCCCACTGTCCAACTCGTCAGCTATCAAACATAACTGAAATTCTATTCAGAGCATCTGCTACCAGAGAAGCACTCAATCTACAGTACATGTTTGGTCCTCCATGAGAGAAAGCGGTGTGTTTGATTACTCTGATTTTTTTTTTTTTTTTTTGGACATGTATACCGCAGCTTGCTTGTGTCTGTGATGGCAGATGCTCTGAAGAGAGTTTCTACTCAAGTTACACTTGCAGCCTACCCTATGCCCATCCTCGACCAATACCTCGTTAGAATTGCATTAATTACACCCACTTCATTTACATGAACTGGAGAAAGAAATGTAAAAAAATAAATAAATCCTTAAATAAATAAACCATGATGCATTTATATACGATTTTATGCTGAACATCAATATATTAATTGATCTGTGGTTTTATTTATTTATTTATTTGTCACGTTTGGTCCTCCATACATGCGCTGTTACATGTAGATTAAACTATTACATTTTAAGTGAAATATCTGAGCACTTCCTCCATTTACATACTTTGTATTATTTGTTTATTTAGGTGTAAAAACTCTTCACATAAATGGGTAGACAGGTTAACACACAAGTTAAATAATTAGACAAAAGGTAAAGCTAGAGAGAATTGCTAATATGGCACTGCGCCAAGTCTGGTCTGATGCAGAGCAGTTGCCATACCATACAGAGATGCAGTTTGTGAGAATGCGCTCAATGGTACAGCGGTAGAAGTCCACCAATATCCTGGGATCCAAGTGAGCTTTCTTAAGCATCCTTAGAAAGTAGAGGCGCTGTTGTGCCTTTTTTTTACCAGGATAGAGGAGTTAATTGACCAGATGAGATCATCAGAGATGTGGATGCCAAGGAACTTGAAACTTGACACTCTCTCTATGACATCTCCATTGATGCAGATGGGTTGGTGTGAGAGGCACTTGGTCCGTCTGAAGTCCACAATGATCTCCTTGGTCTTCAGGGTGTTAAGCGCCAGCTTATTGTTGGTACACCACACAGCTAAGTGATGAACCTCCTCCCTGTAGGCCGTCTCATCATCGTCTCTGATCAGACCTACCACCGTGGTATCATCAGCAAACTTTATTATGCTGTTGGAGTCATAAACAGGAATACGATCATGGGTGAACAGGGAGTACAGAAGAGGGCTCAGAGTACATTTACATGCACTTGATTCACGGAATGTCCTGCATCAGTCCTGCTTCAAGGATTAGTTTGAAGTTTGGGTTTTCTATTAAAACGTAGCTGGTATTTTGGCCCATTCCTCCATGCAGATCTCCTCTAGAGCAGTGATGTTTTGGGGTAACACGGACTTTCAACTCCCTCCACAAATGTTCTATGGGGTTGAGGTCTGGAGACTGGCTAGGCCACTCCAGGACCTTGAAATGCTTTTTACGGAGGTCACTCCTTTGTTGCCCGGCGCGGGGTGTGTTTGGGATCATTGGTCATGCTGGAAGGACCAGCCACGTTCCATCTTCAATACTCTCCTGATGGAAGGGAGGTTTTGGCTCTTAAAAAAAATCTCACGATACATGGCCCCCCGTTCATTTCTTCCCTTCCCTAAAACGGATCAGTCATCCTGTCCCCTCTGCAGAAAAAAAACAGCCCCAAAGCATGAGGTTTCCACCACCATGCTTCACAGTAGGTATGGCGCAACTCAGCATTCTTCTTCCTCCAAACAAGACACGTTGAGTTTTTACCAAAAAGTTTCTATTTGGTTTCATCTGACCACATGATATTCTCCCAATCCTCTTCTGGATCATCCATATGCCATCTCTGGCAAACTTCAGACGGGCCTGGGACATGTACTGGCTTAAGCAGGGGGGGCACGCCTGGCACTGCAGGATCCGAGTCCCCTCGGGTCCGTAGTGTGTTACTGATGGTTAGCCTTTGTTACTTTGGTCCCAGCTCTCTGCAAGTCATTCATCAGGTCCTCTTTGTAGTTTCTGGGATTTTTTTTTTTCACCCATTCTCATGATCATTTTGACCACCACGGGATGAGATCTTGCATGGAGCCCCAGATCGAGGGAGATTATCAATGGTCTTGTATGTCTTACAGTTGCTCCCACAGTTGATTTATTCACACCAACCTGCTTGTCTATTGTAGATTCACTCTTCCCAGCCTGGTGCAGGTCTGCAATTTTCTTCCTGGTGTCCTTCAACAGCTCTTTGGTCTTGGCCATGGTTGAGTTTGGAGTCTGACTGTTTGAGGCTGTGGACAGGTGTCTTTTATACAGATAACGAGGTCAAACTAGTGCCATTAATACAGGTAACGAGTGGAGGACAGAAGAGCTTCTTAAAGAAGTTGTTACAGGTCTGTGAGAGCCAGAAATCTTGCTTGTTTGTGGGTGACCAAATACTTAGTTTCCACCATCATTGACAATTAAAATCTTTAAAAATGTGATTTCCTGGATTTTTCTCTCATTTTGTCTCTCATAGTTGAAGTGTACCTATGATAAATTACAGACCTCTCTCATCTTTCTAAGTAGGAGAACTTGCACAATCAGTGGCTGACTAAATACTTTTTTTGCCCCACTGTATATTCTGCTTTTTCTTAATTTGAGTTTTAGTGGTCACTACACTTTGTAGTTCTACAATTACAGACTGGATAAGATCTGTTTCTGTACATACTTTGTTAGTTCCCTTTACTCTGTTCTCTAAAGGTCAGGACACCCACAGATCAGGTACTATTTGGGTGTTGGATAATGGTATCTAAAGATCGATTACAGAAAACACCACGTCATTATTTTATATACAGCATTAGATTTCTTTGTTATATCAATGCTTGAATTTTACATACTGTATTGTTCCCTTTACACTTTATTAGTGCAGTAATATACAACATAGAAAATACAGTTAGAAATAAATGTAGCACAAATAAAATGTAGTGTTTCCATTATTTGATCAGATACCTGTAGGTATATGTCTACTGAACTGTAAAAATCACCTTTACCTGTGCCATCCATACATAATTTCCTGTTTGGTGCTGAAGAGACACACCTATATGTTGTCGGCAATGTTCACATCAATAATGTTCACGACACTATTTTCATGAGTGAAGACTTAAGATTTATGATAACGACTTATGATGATATTAAACAAAGAATTTTATCGGAACGTCAAGATGAAAATAGACTGATTTAAGCTAATCTTTACGACCTTACACCAGACAATCAAGATGATGTGAGCGTGACGTAACTCAATGTTCATGATTTTAGAACGACACGGGAAATTTGTCTGTAAAATCGCTTGAAATGTCATTTGGTCATGATGACATTTTTTTTTTTTTTCCACAGGAGAGCCGGTGCCTAACTGGCGACACAGGGTGTAAGGCAGGAACAACCCTAGACAGGACTCCAAATCATCCAAATCAGCACACACACTTGCATACTCATACACTAGAGCCATTTTAGCATAACCAGTTAACCTAAAGCAAGTCTTTGGAGTGTGGGAGGAAAACAGTGAACCCAGAGTAAACCCATGCTGACATGGGGAGGACATGCAGACCCCAACACAGACAGCTACACCTGGGATCAAACCCAGAATTTTTTTTGCTACTTCTTTCTTGAATTGCACGTTAAACTCGTCATGCTTACGAAGTGAAAGCTATTTCTGTTTTATAATTCGTGAGCAATATATAGAGCATACATGTCAATAGGATGGGTACACTGTCTTAGAAAAGCCATACTTCCATACACAAAGACCAAAGTTTTAATGGATGGTAATGGCAAAACTGTGTCATGGGCTAATGTCTTAGCACAGCTTGGCACATACTGGGTGGACCTTCGAAGGACGCAGTCTACGCGGTCTATGAAGGTTTGTGCTTGGAAGGTTGGGTAGACCGCGACGAAGACCGAACCGAAATGAGACGGTCTACTCTGCATTGAATTTCCTGTTTGTGTCACAGAACCACCCGCCCACACCGTATCACAAAACAGCAATAATCGATATAACAATGGAGCCAGAAATTTTTTCTTTAGTTTATATGCTGTTTTTGTTTTTTCAATTATTGGAGGAAACGCTTCACTGCAGGCACTGGCATTCATTTTCCCTCAAGCAGTTTAATAAAGGTCTCCGTTTCCTCCTTGCTCCCTAAAACAAAACCAAAAAATGTTGCGCTTTTGCTTTTTAACATTTACCTGTTCGAGTTTTTTAATTCTTACATTTAAATAACGTATATTCCTCAGCCAACTGTTCCGATATCGTGAAGTTCCCCTCAGGCGCAATGCACCTCGGGATATGGTAGGTCGCGAAGGATACATCAGATGTATACTTCGTTTTCAGGGAAAAGAAGGCCGCATTTGTCGGCCGCATACAAAGGAGCCTTCGGAATGGGACAGCCTAGGTGCGCCGCTATGATTTAGTGTCACTGTGACAAATGGCAACCGACAAGATTCTGTGAGTGAGACTGCTGCCATGCAGCTCGTCTAAAAGCTACCAACAGGAGCACCAACATGCATGACGTAAAACTCAGGCTACAACTACAAATGCACTCATGGTAATGACAGTGCTATCCACCATGTCGTCCGCAAGTTAAACATGTGCGAGTTAAAGGAAGAGTAGTTTGTAGAAATGTGGCAGCAAAGAAAATGTCTTCTTGATGTCACATCAGAGTTTTATCATAACAGAGTCAAAAGGAACCCATCATGAAAAGAAACAGGAATTGAATTTCAGTTTCCAAATAACTTACAAGCAAATGCTGTTTAGATGTATTGAACTTATTCAGCTTTTTGACAGGTGAAACTATTTGATGTAGGCACTATATAGTGATATTCTTTATTTTGCAGATCTGTCTTTTAAAAAAAAAAAAAAAAAACCTGATATTGTACAGTCCGTTATAAACTTTGCCACAAATTATATGGAAATCATCTCCTACAGTGCTAAAGGCTGCACAATGTAGAAGTGGCTTTAGTCAGACCAAATCACATATCAAGTCATAACTTGTAAACCTAAGAAAACCGAAAAACAAGGTCAAATCAAGTCAGATTTATTTATATAGCGCTTTTTACAATGGAGCATTGTCTCAAAGCACCTTTACAAGTTTAGATTGTCTCCTAATAACTACGTTCAATCCCAAATTGAGCAAGCCTAGGGCGACAGTGGCAAGGAAAAACTCCCTAGTTCTAGGAAGAAACCTTGGGAGGACCAAGACTCAAAAAGGGACCCAACCTCCTTGAGCGGCGTAGATGATAAATCTAAGAGCGAAACTAAAGTCATGGAGTCAAAGTTTGAATAAAATGTGAAGAATGCACAAGGTACCTTGGTGGGTCAGCGCTGATATATGCTACCTCATCACTGCAGGCCCAAGCAATATATTTATACACACACGCACACAAGCGCCACTTTGAGTATCTCGCTAGCTGAATCCCATTTCAGAAGCTGGAGGATGCATTTGAAGACCGATTGCGTCATAGCGGCGCATCTAGGCTGTCCCATTTCGACCGCTCTTCTGCACATGAGGGGAACGTAGGGATATCGGAACGGTTATTTAAATGTATGGATTTAAAAACTCGATTAGGTAAATGTTAAAAAGCAAAAGCGCAACATTTTTTTGTGTTGTTTTAGGAAGCAAGGAGCAAATGGAGACCTTTATTAAACTGCTTGGGGCAAAATGAATGCCAGTGCCTAAAACAGCATATAAACTAAACTCTAAATTTCTGGCTCTATTGTTATAACACTTATTGCTGTTTTGTGACACGGTGCAGGTGGGTGGTTCTGTGACGCAAACAGCAAATCCAATGCAGAGTAGACCGGATCATTTCGGTTCGGCCTTCGTCGCGGTCTACCCAGCCTTCCATGGACACACCTTCATAGACCGCGTCCTTCGTAGGATGCAGCCCCTGAAATGGGATTCAGCCACTGTTCAACTTAGCATACAGATGCACTCTGGGACATCAGATACTACATGAATAATGGATCATTCTCAGCGCTGCACTGACAGTGGTGTTAGTGTGTGTTGTGCTGGTATGACTGGATCAGACACAGCAGTGCTGTGGCAGTTTTTAAACACTGTGCACTCTATTAGACACGTGTACCTTATTGCTCCACCCTGTAGACGGTAAGTAGCACAGACAGTCGCTCATCTGTGAAAGCCCTGACCATTAGAGAGCAGAGTAATGGCGACTAACAAAGTATGTAAAGAAACAGATGGCCTACACTAATTATACAACTACAAATTACATCTATGTGCTAAGTTGAACTGATAAAATGGACAATGCATGTATAGACAATGGGGTTTATTTACAAAATAAATGCTATACAACATTAGAACATAACCCTAATCAATTTAGAGATTTAGTAGTCAAGTTAGCTAGCTTCGATGCAACATTCTGCACAGGTTAAAGAAAAAAAAAATACATACATACCGCCATTTTATATACGATCTTGTACCTCCGTTGATGTTTTCTCGCCTTATAAGTTCGTTTCTTCTTCGCTCATAAAAACATCAAATCTGAAGTTAATGCACAACTGCCTTTAATTGAATAACTTAAAGTGGCATGTGAAGCAAAATAACACGTTGGCTATGACTACATAACAAATTTGCTGCCTTACTTCCGAGTAAATTTCGGTGAGATGTCAAAATAAAAGTCTTGAATCGCCAATAAAACTATTGCACACGAAGGACAACAATAAATACATGTGATTCACAAGAAAAGAGCGTAGGCTATAGTACAATGCATAACATAAACAAGTGCTCAAGCATCTGGGGGGTATTTTAGAAAGCAGGTTTAACAAACTCTGAGTTCAAACCTGAACTCTGGGTTGACTAACTCTTGAGTTTTTACGAAACCTGCTTTCTGGAATGTTTAAGTTAATGGTGCAAAGGAGTCTAATTTCCTATTTCCCAGAATCCAGTGGATGAGATTGTGTTACATAGGACAATGGGGTTTTTCTCAGAATCTTTACCTTACTGCTATGAAAGCGGCCAGCTTATATAAGCCGGTAGTTATAAGCTATATAAGTTCTCTCAAGCAACCATGGTGCTTGATTTGATGCTGTACTACTTTTGTAATAAACCTCTTTTTATACAAGTAAGACAGTGTCAGCAGAGATTCCTTCATCATCTTCACAGCATCTCTATGAAATAAACAACTAAATTTTGGCATCACGAACTTCAGACGTGTTGTGGCTTGTGACATCCCCGACAGCTTCTGGGTCTCTGCTTTCGCCTCACGATATGGTGAGTGTGTCTCAGGTCTTTTGGGGTGCTGTTGGATGCATGTTGACTGTTGTGTGCTTGCTGTCTAGCCACACTGTTAAGGCTCTGTGTGTGGGGGCCATGCTGTGTTGATGCTTTGGTTGTTGTTCTGTTCTAAATTTGGTTTTACTGGGATGTGATCATCGCAATAAGGGGGAATAATAAAGTAAGAAGAGGGAAAAAGGATAAAAGTGAAGAGACAAAAAGACAAGATGAGAAAATAGAGAAGATAAGAGGAAAATAAAGAGATAAGAGCAAAATAAAGGGAAACGTGCACATACAGTGGTGCTTGAAAGTTTGTGAATCCTTTAGAATTTTCTATAGTTCTGCATAAATGTCAAAACATCATCAGATTTTCACACAACTCCAAAAAGTAGATAAAGAGAATCCAGTTAAACAAATGAGACAAAAAGTGGCCCATCCTCCTTGGCTGGCGTGAATACATGTAAGAATGAAACTTACATGTCTTAAATTGATAGTTCAAATAAAATGTAAAAAAATGCACATCGGCATGATGTAGTCCAATGAACAGAGTCACACCAGGATCTTCAGTCTAAGCAGGAAAGTCCTTGGCAGAACTTTGTCCCCATCCAACCGGAGGAGGGAGAGAGAGTTACTGCCCTCTGGTGTGGCCCGGGAATGGTGGGGGTGGAGCTGAAGCGGATGAACATCATGTGTGGGACTGGAGCTGGTACCGGAACACAGCTCAGAGAGAAAACAGAAAATGTAATTAGTTATTGATTAAGAGCACAGAATCTATTAACAGTCACTGATACCACGTGTAGCATGAGACCCTGGCAGCATTAGCTATAGCAGCATAGCTAGAAAGAGGAGAACTGGAAGGTAACACAGCCAAGAGGGATCACATGAGACATCGGCAACCCCACGGGAGGCAGAAAACAGCAACCCAATGTCTCTGATCACCTTAAGGCTCTTTGACTATGAACCCCCAGCTCTGCCCTTAGTCTAAGGCAATGATGCACGAGTCAAGATCAAGGGGGTATTTCAGAAAGCAGGTTTAACAATCCCTGAGTTCAAATCTGAACTCTGGGCTGACCAATCCTGAAATGTCCAACTCAGAGTTTCAGAACGGGGGATAACGTTTAGTTCCGTCAACTCTGAGTTACTTTAACCCCGAGTAAAGCTCGTGCATGAGGCGATACAAAGCCCTCATCAATGGAACACAGATAACACGGATCAGCACGGCAGGAACTGAAGATGAAACACAAAATATAGTTCAAACAGGTAAGGTATAATATTATTACATGCAATCGTGATGTTGTTTAGCTACCCTACCTAATTAAATAATACTCAATGGTTATGTCACATATGTAAGTAGATAGTGAAATTTCCTAAGCGAGAAAAAAATTAATTGTTCAGCCATTCCAACAGCATTTCATATTATCTATTTGAAAGCAACACCTACATGTTTTTAAACATACAAGTCTCCCAATTTGATCAATGTTGGATGTGTTCAAATTTGACCTCCTTTATAGCCAATAGAAAAGGGCTGAGGGACAAAAAACAGGAGGAGGTCCACCACCACCTCTCACAGAGGCTGAAGAGATGGCCGTCATTCAAAACACTGGGTGACCTGTTGCTGAAGGCATCCCTGGAGGAAGCTCAACTGACCCATCTGACCCAGTCCTCATCTGACCCCAGGACCCAGTGGCCTACATAAGAGGGTAGTCATTCATATTAAGGATATAAACTTATGTACATTCATTGTTTTGCCACTGTGGGATCAGTGATGCCCACCCATTAATTACTAGACACAACTTGGCACACAGATTTTCTTGTAGCAGTACAATTCTTTTTAATTGACTGATGTTTCCTTTCCAGATTCTTCATATTTCATGGTGACTCAGAGTTACATATTTGAAAAACTGTGATGCACACTGTTGTAGAAACAAAAGTCCAATTAGGTACATTGTCTTGTTTAAATTAGTAATATTAGTAAAATTAGTTAAAGTTACAATTTAACTGCCTAGTGTTCTCCATTTTCTACCAGTTACTGTTGGTGTAATCTGGTGGAGCCATAACAGAGCTCCATGCAGGTGTAAGTACTTTCAACACAACACAGAAAGTTGTTCATTTGTATTGCAGGAAGGTAATGAGGAAGCCTTGTCAGCTGCCACAGAGAGGGAAGATACAGGGAGGCCTACTGAGGTTTACACTTTGAAAATCACATCTAAAAGTTGATCATACAGAGTGGTGCTGGAAATTACAATGGGGAAGAAGGTCCATCCACCTGGTTCAGAACTGGCCCATGACTTAGACCTAACACTGTGATATTCAATGTCATTATTGTGTTCCTGTAGCTCCCCGTGAAAGGTGTATTTTTATACACAAATCGAAAAATTGAACTTAGAAATGGATCACATCAGGCTGCAGATATAAAAGACAATAATGGAAATACAACAGCTGAAACATCAGTTAAAGGTGGATGAGGTGCCCACGGGTGGATGATTTTACTTGTTTGAAGAACAAGATATTAAGGCAATATATTATTTCAGGCTCAGCATCAGGGCAAGGGGTCAGCAAATAGGGCTGGCAGGGGTACATTCTGTCTGTAATCATCAACTCTCCTATGATAGATAATACAAGGATACAGTAAAAATGATCAGTGGCAAACAGAACTAAATATTGATTATGAGAGGATATGGTTATATGTACTGTATGTATTCACCATGGGCAAATCCAGCACTCACTGTACACTCCTGAAAACTTTACAAGTCATGCACAGACCCAGGCCACTTTGCTTCCATGTTGCTGATGATGTGGGCTGCATCACATATGATCTTCACACTGCAGAACAGTAATTAACTGCAGTGGCTGTATTGTGATTTGTATTTGTAATGTAAAAATGGCTATTATTTAGGCCTATCTGCACATTATTGTTGTGGGAAAACTTCCCATTCACTTAATCTCCTTCATTTAGCAGAGAGTGCCATCTATGCAGCCAATCACACTTGGAAACCCTAAAATCATATTAATATTAAAGTCATATTAACTCAAGTCAGAAAGCTTCATACTAAATAAATTACTTGTTGTTTAGACTGATACCTGAAATTCTGTGGGATTATTTTTTGATCAGGTTTGTGGCTCTGTGACTTGGGAACACCACAAAGGTTTATAGTAACCGTTTTAATGCAAGAGCCACATTTCTGACAGCCCGACAGACGGCTGCTTTAGAATATGCTCAGCATCACTGATTTTGTATAGAAAACCCCCCTTGGCAAAAACCTGGAGCACAACACAAAGAATCTGCTCCGAACTCAGGGCGTGTCCACGGAGTGTCATATGAGCGATTGAGAGCGGAGAAGATTGTTAATAGAAATGATGGACTGTGCTGAGAAACGCTAAGGCTCACACAGATAATCATCAGGGAACGAGGAAACATTAAAGCGGGGTCTGATCAGCCTCTCCCGATGGAGATTTCTCCCTAGTGTTTGTGCTTCGATGTGAGAAACTCAGGGTTAGTTGAAGTAAACCTGCTAGCGAGCAGCTTAGCTTCACGGAGTATGTTGCCGGAGTAACTGACTCCAAGTTACACTGAACTTGCTTTGTGAAACCGAAAACTTAGAGTATCCGTAAACTCTGAGTCAGCTAACTTTAAGTTTTCACTAAACCTGCTTTCTGAAATACCCCCCAAGAGGACCGAAGCCCAGTTCAGCCAGACCGCCCACTCGACACTCCCGGCTAACGGACAAGGCAGGCAGACCAGACATGACTCCAGACTCCGGGACCAGTAACATGCATTCCAGTCTAAATCTAGTCAAAAGCCTGTGTAAATAAGTATGTCTTTAGCCTAGATTGAAAAATTCCACAGTTGGGGGGCCATGTGTGAGAAAACCTTTCCCCTTGCTGTTACTTAATAGACGAGCTGGACTGTAAGACTCTAAGAGTTCACTCAGATAATGTGGGGCCAGGCCATGCATAGCTTTATAAGTTATAAGAAGTATTTTGTAGTCAATGCGGAATTTAACTGGTACCCATGTAGTGACGATAGAAGAGGACCGATGTGATAAAATTTTCCAGTTTGAGTTAGCACTCGAGCAGCTGCATTCTGAACTAATAGAAGTTCATTTATAGATTTACTAGAGCATCCAGTAAGTAAGGCGTTACAACAATACCAACCTTGAGGTTGTAAACACATGAATCAGTTTCTCCACATCATTAAAACAGATTAGCAACAAGATAGTCTAGCAATATTACGTAATTGAAAGAAAGCAACTCGAGTGATGTTGCTAATGTGCGCATCATAGGAGAGATCTGAATCAAATATGACACCTACATTTTTTACAGACGGACTGGGCAATACTGAACAACCATCTAGATTTAGAATAGATGTAGCCAACCTGTCTCTCACAGCCCTGGGTCCCACTAATAAAACCTTGGTTTTATCTGAGTTAAGTAAGAGAAAATTAAATGGCATCCATCTTTTATTTCCTTTATACAATTCTTCATGCATTCTAGCAACCTGCTGCAGATGTTGAGGACTTTGACAGAGTGGCAGAAGTACAATTTGAAAAAGTCACTCAATAGATTAGTCTACACTTACAACTGCCCCAAGTCTGAGACCAGTATGTCAGTATGTGAATCACTGGAAAAAAGGCAAGCAAGAGGCTTATAAGATTATGAAAGTGAACACACAGAAAGGATGAACAAACAAAACTACGATGCTAAAGTGAGATGCACCGAATTACAACCTGGCAACAGAGTACTGTTGAAGAATCTTCTTGAGGTGGTTCAGGTAAACTCAAAAGTTACTGGGAAAAAAGTGTCCATGTTGTTATTCATCAAGTTGGAGAGAACGAGCGATCGGAGATGCAAAGAAGAACTACATTATGAACGCAGTAACTTGGTGACTGATTCAGAGTAATGATTGTCACATCTAATTCATGGTATGTCTTACTGGGAGAAAAAAAACTTCAGCCAAAAACAGGCACCCTCTCTTTTAAGCTCGGTCTTTAAGACGTAGCAGATTGCACAATATTTTTTTTACATTCGGCAACTGTTTTATGCATTCTGATTTATGTAATTTTGTGTGGCAAAGTAAACCTTATAGTAATTAAAGCCATCATTTTATACATATATATATAACGGATTTGGCCGGTTTTAGGGTAATCAGCTTCAGCGGTCTCGTATAACCGATCCTGTGCCGGTAAACCACACATGAACAGCTCAGTGCTTTTACTAACATTAATTCATAATTCAGTTCAGGTCAGTTCATAATTAAAAGTTTCAGGCAATCAAGGGTTTGTTAAAAATACAAGTTTAAGGCTTTGTTTGCTGAAATGATGAGAAGGAAGCGTTCTATGTATCTGTGTTTCGAGTGCTACTTAGCTGTGAACTAGATAGGCTCCCTAAATACCACATTACTGATTGATGGACTAGGGACACTACCAAGAGCTTTGTTGTCCATTTGAATACAACCATGTCTCTGGCATGGAAACTTTTACAGCGTGCTGTTTGCATTACATATGGCGAAAATAAGCCGTGAGGAATCAACTCCGAAAACGATCAGAATTACGTTTAAAGCTAAAACTATTGCTACGTCCACATGTACACAGGTATTTTGTAAAACGGGGATTTTTAATCACTACCAAGCTGAAGGCGATACGAGTGAAATATACGCAAGCAGTAGACTCCGGTCGGAAAAGCGGTCACGGCAGAATGGTTCTACAGTACTTTGAATTATGTGAGCAAATATGGGGTGGTTCGCCAGCAACGGCCACCATTCCATCCAGCATTGAAATGACAGATGTTGATACAGCTTCCCACGATCGCAGTTCGGACTCTGCATCCTCTTCATCTTTGCTGGATCTCTCGGTTGGAGAATTGTCAGATGTGCCTGATCAAGTATCAGAGTCGGATGGCAGCAGTTTACCCTCCTCATCCGTTGTGAAGCACAACCACTAAATGATCAAATAGAGTGTTTGCTCAAATATAGTAAAGTACATAGTAGTAGAAAATGTAATTACAACTACCTCAGAAATTAAGTACAGTACTTGAGTAAATGTACTTTTTACTAATTCACCACTGGTCTATTTATTTAGCTAATTTGTTTGTTGTAATGTAGATTTGCATCATCAAGGTGTATGTAGTTTTGCTATTTTATTTAAACTAGCTTCCCAGGAAAAAAATGTACTGTGAATTTTCATAGTAAAATTGAATTGCTTGACATTTTTAATCTGAACTTTCACAGTTTGACCATGAAGTTCACAGTTCTACTATGAATTTTTGATGGTAATTTGGCCACTTCATGGTTCTACTTTGAAATTTCATAGTACAACTGTAAACCTGGTTGACTATGAACTGACCATGAATTATTTCACAGTTGTACTATGAATTTTGGTGGTAATTTGGCCAATTCATGGTTCTACTGTCAAATTTCACAGTACATTTTTTCCTTGGTTGAAAAAAAGATATTTTGATCTGCTTGTCAGCTGAGACACAGTTGTTGTACGCAGCCGAGGAGGACATCCAGATAAGAAAGATAAATCTGGACATGATGGAGACATCGGAGAGACAAGCGTCTGCAAATTTCACTAAATTATCTACAAGCCTTGAGAGACTGACAAGCTCAATTGCAGATGGATTTTCACTGTTGAGACAAGTTATGCATCCACCACTACAACCATTCAACATGCCACCATACCAAACCAGGAGTCCTTATGGACAAACCTATGCATCTGCACCAGCAATGCATGTTGTACCTGGCACATTTCCACCTAATACTACAGCTTTCACATTTCCACCCAACACTACATCTGGCACACTTCCGCCCAACACTACCACAACTGTAGCATCACACACACACCTGGCTCCACCTCACCCATGCAGGAATTAGGACAGTTTTCCTTCACACAAGCCCTTTTGCAAGATATGTGAAATTCTTGACAAAATAAATTAGGAGGCTGCTGTTTCGGCTGCATCTTTATTTGTTTTTTGTTACTGTTGTTATTTATTTTATTTATTTGTTTTAATTTATATTCAATATAAATTATATTTTAATTTATATTGTGTTTTAAGACTGTTGCTGAAGTCCACCTGTTGATGTGTTAAATGTTTGGTTTCAGCTATTAGCCAACTCCAATGTTGTATTTACAAAAGAGTCTGCAGTGGAGTACAGTTATGTTATTCATGGACTCAAACCCTTTTTAAGTTTTGCTGGGCAAAAAATGCAGTTTATTTTGTACTACATTGTTATATGCAGGTAACTGCATTGTGCTCATTAAAACCCAGTATTTTGATTGTGTTTTCTGTTGCTGTCTTGTCAGTGCCAACAGTCTGAAGAATGTAATTAGTTCAAAAATAGTTTGAATATTTTACACATCAGAGTGACTAACATAAGACATACTGCTATTAACTGTAACAAATCTAGCTATTAACAAATCTGGACCAGTGCTGGGTTTGTTCTCACTGGAAGTGAAGGGAACAGTTAATGTAGCTGATTGGCCATGCAGTGTCGCAAACAATGTTTAAATATAATTGCTATAACAGTTATTTCCTGTAAAGAGCAACTTTAAGGCAACATGCCAGTTTCTTTTTGCACATGTTCAGGATCACACTGCACAGGTCATTGACAGGTTTGACTTGTGCTTAATAAACACATGCTGCAAAAAAGACTTGCCAACAGAGAGAACTGCAGACCTTTTACAGATCAAGGAATTCAGTAAGGACTCTCCGGACCCTCTTCCCCTCTGCTGTGATGCAGTCAGCTCTGAAGTGTAGTCTGTGTAGCTGGCTGGTTGTCTTTGTCATGCCGAATTGCCTTGATGACACTTTTTTCGTCCATCTTCTCCTTGGTGGCCTCACAGTAGTTATGGAGGCCGAAATGGGCATAAATAACAAAAGGAAGATCATTTAGATTAATGTCTATTGCCCTTCTCAATGCTCGAAATCACGCTTTCAGTCTGCCAAAAGCACATTCGATGACCATTCTAGCTAGACACAAGGACGGTCCAAAGTACTGTTCCTGAACAGTGCTTCCTCAATTTGCATACTCCTTCATCAGGTATGGAAGCAAAGGATATGCTGGGTCCCTAGTAAGAAAAACTGGAATGCCCTCCTCATGTTCTAGAATTTGTCTTTTTGATGACGGTATAGTGCCATTTTTCAAATATGTTTTCAGCATGGAATTGGCATAAAATGCATACTTGTAATCACAGGTGGCTTGTATGTTAAGGGAAAACCTCCCCTTTCTGTTCAAGAAATCTATAGAATTTGTGCTCCCTTCCTGATTTCCTATTTTTTGCATGTTTGTCACACTTAAGTGTTTTGAAACATCGAACCAATTTAAATTAGTCAAAGACAACACAAGTAAACACAAAATGCAGTTTTTAAATGAAGGTGTTTATTATTAAGGGAGAAACAAAAATCCAAACCTACATGGCCCTGTGTGAAAAAGTGATTTCCCGCTAAACTTAATAACTGCTTGTTCCCACTCATCTTTGCAGAATTGTTGTAATTCTGCCACATTGGAGGGTTTGAGCATGAACGGCCTTTTTAAGGTCATGCCACAGCATCTCAATAGGATTCGCGTCAGGACTTTGACTAGGCCACTCCAAAGTCTTCATTTTGTTTTTCTTCAGCCATTCAGAGGTGGACTTGCTGGTATGTTTTGGATAATTGTCCTGCTGCAGAACCTAAGTTCGTTTCAGCTTGAGGTCACGAACAGATGGCCGGACATTCTCCTTCAGGATTTTTTGGTAGACAGCAGAATTCATAGTTCCATTTAACACAGCAAGTCTTCCAGGTCCTGAAGCAGCAAAACAGCCCCAGACCATCACACTACCGCCACCATATTTTGCTGCTGCTATAATGTTCTTTTTCTGAAATGCTGTGTTACTTTTACCCCAGATGTAATGGGACACACACCTTTCAAAGTGTTCAACTTTTGTCTCATCAGTTCACAGAATGTTTTCCCAAAACTCTTGGAGATCATCAAGAGGTGTTCTTGAAAAATTGAGACGAGCTTTAATGTTCTTTATGCTCAGTTCATTTTGGAACTCCGCCATGCAGGCCATTTTTGCCCAGTCTCTTTGTTATGGTGGAGGCATGACACTGACCTTAACTGAGGCAAATGAGGCCTCCAGTTCTTTGAATGTTGTTGTGGGGTCTTTTGTGATCTCTTGGATGAGTCGTCGCTGCGCTCTTGGGGTATTTTTGGTCGGCCGGCCACTCCTGGGAAGGTTCACCACTGTTCCATGTCTTCGCTATTTGTGGATAATGGCTCTCACTGTGGTTTGCTGGAGTCCCAAAGCTTTAGAAATGGCTTTATAACCCTTTTCCAGGATGATAGATCTCATTTACTTTCTTTCTCAATCGTTCTTGAATTGCGTGATATGTAGCTTTTAAGGATCTTTTGGTGTACTTCACTGTCAGGCAGGTCCTATTTAAGTGATGTCCTGATTGAGAACAGGTGTGGCAATAAGTGACAGTGAACTCAGGTGTGATAAACCATAGTTAGGTTATGTTTTAACAAGGGGGGGCAATCACTTTTTCACACCGGGCCATGAAGGTTTGGATTTTTTTTCTCCTTTAATAATAAACACCGTCATTTAAAAACTGCATTTTGTGTGTACTTGTGATGCCTTTGACTAATATTTGAATTGGTTTGATGTTTTGAAACACTTAAATGTGACAAACATGCAAAAAGTAGGAAATCAGGAAGGGAGCAAACACTTTTTCATATACCGTATATACAGTATATGGAAAATATGATGGAATGTTGTACCTGAACTGTCGAGAAGGAGGCGCTAATGCATATAGGATGTAATGCGCCAAAAACCCGGAGAAGAAGAAATAAAAAGGATTAGTAGTCTTTCGTTAGTGCCTTCTCACTAGATTGCCAAATTTTTGCAAAAACAAACAAACAAAAACTAAAGCCAGGTAAGGCCATCCTATATCAAGTAAAACCGTGTTTCCATTGATGTGAGATTAAATGGAGCGACACGCGGGGGATGTTGTAATTGTACTCAATTCTGTGTGTGTGTGGATCAGATACTTCTTTAATTATTTCTTCGTACTTGCCAATAAATTACTCGAGTGCCATAAAATGTTTGATTCATTTTGGAATCAGCTTGGATTCCCAAGTCTGCGACCGTGCAGTTGCTAGGTTGCGTTGCTTTGTTACTACAGTGCGTGTAGAAAATAATAGTACCCTACTGAAATTCTTGCTTTTTGTCACATTATACCAGAAAAATGAAAATAAATAACATTTTACATTTTCCACCTGTTTTTAGACATTATAACACTCATCAATTCGTATTTAAGCCTATTACAGGTAAAAGGCTTAAACAAGGCTTCATGCACTAAAACAGTGACGTAGCAACACCAAACTCCTCTCAGTTACTACTGGCCATAAGTTGTATCTACTGCTGTTGATGGTTTAGTAGTTTATTGGTTGTTTGATGCTGAAATCAAGTTTAAATCGTTGATGAATAATTATGGTCATTTTTGTCTGCTCTCCTGAACATTATACATATACTTTTATATTTAAACTTTGCAGTTGTGTGATACGAGCAATAACATTGTGTATGTATAATCCATTGATGACTTTTTATGCCTTTTTATTTTACTATATTTATATATTTCTAGCCAGATTTACTGTTGTTGGCACTTATGTTTATATTGTTGTTTAAAATGGAAAGATGTGCAATTAGTTGTTTATTTTAAGCTCTAATTACTTCCAATTATGCGTATTATGTAGTGCCTATACTGTAACTGAAATTCACAATTTTAGTACTATCTGTGATGTGTAGTTGCAATATTTGAGGTTATTATAGTCTGTGTACTAAATAAAAACCATATTGAAGGATTAATTGGCTGTAAAAGTATTTAGTGTTAAATTGCATCATAAAAGTTAATTGGATATGAGAGTATTTATTGTCTAAATATGGGTACGGGTTAATTGACTGTGGGCGTATTTAGTGTTTCATTAATGGTTAAGGATTAGTTTTGGATTTATTAATTGAGTATAAAATTGTTGTTGGGGCATTTGGCTGTGAGGATGGTTAAAGGTCAGAGTACACCTGATAAATAAGAACAAACATAAACATTGTAACACATTAAGCCATGTTAAGCCTTTTCCCTGTAATATGTTTAAATGTGAATAAAAAAGGCTTAATGTAAAAATGTATACTTTCCTTTGGATCACAGGTTCATCATTTCAGGAGCAGAGAGTACTTATGACCAGTAATAATTGAGAGAAGTTTGGTGTTCCTAGTTCAACGTTTTAGTACATAAAGCTACGTTAAGCTTTTTTCACTTTAACTGTTTTAGACTCTCCCTGTGAGTACCGTTCAGGGGTGCGTTTCCCAGTAATGATTACCCTTAGCCATTTACAAACAACTTTAAGAACAATGTAACTTTTAAAAGTGCAAATTTTACTGACTCCACCTGAATTTGCGTTGGAAAGGCATTGCCAGTTGAAAACCGAACCACCAATTTACATACATTTTCTCATTATTAGAGAGGGGTGTGGCTGCAGACAAGCGCTCTCAGCCTCACATGCATTGCCAGCCTATCCATGACATCTGTGCGCTCTCTGCCAGGAACCGGAAATACGTAGCATTAGTTGACGTTTATTGAAGAGGAGAAAGGGGTACGGTAACTGTAAGTGAAGAATTCATAATATTTGTTTGCGAGTATTGATACATCTATCACTGTACACATGATTTTTTTATGCTAGATTCACAAATTTTTACCTTATCATTAATAATACTGTTTTATTGATGATAGCTAATTAGCTAATGGTAGCTTGTCAGATGATGTGTACATCAATAAAACAGGCTATTTCTCTGTTAAATGTCTGCAGTAGTGACTTTTCTCAACAGCCAGTACCTACACTTGGGCGCACATGTCCTTTATACAGACAGCAAATATATTGAACTGACAGATAAATAGGAAGTTCAAACGTAATTTAGTTTTAGTCATAATTTAGTCATCTGAATTGTTTTTAGTTTTAGTATAGCTGACTTATTTTAGTGGACTAAAACTACAGTGGACTCAGTTGACTAAAATATGAAATGTAAAGGTTGCAATACATAAATACTTTTTAACATTTCCGTTGAAATATTTAAGTCATTATATGCATTTAGACAAAATGAAACATCTACATACATGTATTGAGAATAACAGTTTATATTAAAGTGCTTAGAACAAAATTTTACAACATAGATATGCTCCACTTGGTGTGGACATTCAGCAAATATTGTAGAATAGAATCAGGTTGGAATTAATGATCTAAGACCTAAGTAAGACATAAGCTCAGGTCTGTGTGAGCTTTTATAATAACTGTATATAGTGAAGTGGTCACCAAAACTTATAATTCCCACCAATCTGCTTCAAACTCGGTGATACTCGGTGACACTCAGGAGATATCACAGATTAGAATCAAGTTAGAATAAATGATATTATATTATAATATATTATAAGCTTTTTAATATATATATATAAAATAGATGCGTGCATTGTCTATATACATTTATTCATTATTACTGTATCAAACGGAGTTGTTATGTTACCCAAGTACTGCTTACAAATGGTATGAACACTTTTTAGACAAAGTAAAATAAATCCAATTCGCAGACTGGAACATACTTTAATCCTTACTTTATGTGCTGAAATATTGACATAAACATAATGAACTTAAGAGCGCACTACCTAATATCCAGTGTTGTGCGTGAACGAGTTCAAAAGAACGCGTTCATTGAACACGCTCATTTGTTTGTGAACGTTGAACTGAACGCAACACATTTTTTAATAAAGAACTTGAACGTGAATTAGTTCACATTATGTGTCATGAACGGCAGACATCACTGTAAATGAACGTTGGAATTTGTTTTCCATTGAAAACTGAGTGACATCTGTTTTCTCTTTTGAAACGCAACGAGAGAAAGTTCCTCCCTCCTGTATTCTCGCTGGTGCCGCTTAAATCATGTATCACCAGGACAAGAAATGGTTTTTGACATTGTGTGCGCAATGCATTGTGGGCAACGTAGTGTCCGGCTGAGAATAGTTAACATTACTGGCTAGTTAATAACAACTGGCTTCCGCACGACGTTACCCGTGATGAATTGCAGCAGAGCGGGGTAGGCATAGCAACGCCGCGTACACAATTGCAGTGTCTGAGCAAATGTCTACAATGAGCAGTTTTTCAAAGAACGTATAGTGATTTCTAGCTTGTAGTGTGAAAAAAGTATTTATTTGAATATCTCACGAAAAAAGTAAAATGAACTGAACTTTGAACTAGTTCAGAATTAAAATTGTGAACTTTGAACGTGAACTGTTCACTTTGAGCATGTATGAACTGAACTTGAACTAGTTCAGAAAAGCTGTGAACTGGCACAACACTGCTAATATCGCTAAAATCGAACCTTGCACCATTTAGGTGCGGGTAGCTTGACCGCAGTATTAGGATGACATGCATTCAAATTTTGCTTCACATTTGTTGTATTCTTCCCGGAGGTAGGCCCCCACACAGTTTATAAAGAGTCTTGTTTTCCTTTAAATGAGAAACGTACCCACATATCGACTCTCCTCCTTCTCCTAGGTTTTGACATTGTCGAATTGGTTTCATGAGAAACAGTGCAGAGGCCAGTTGCACGGTCTCCATGGGGTTAGATCAAATTTGTGCATCTTACCGAATTACTGATTGGATCACTACCCAACTTGTCCCACCTTGTGCCCATTGGATCTTTTCCTAACTGGTCCCTAGCTTTGATAAAAGCTAAATCAGATCTGATTGGATGTCATCTCTGCAAAACATTTTCTTCTTGGTTTTATTCGTTGACAAAATTGTCATTTCATTTCGTCCTAGTTTTTGTCGTTTTTTCATTCATTTAAATTTAGTCATCGGGTATGTCTGAAATTGGACCCTATTTATTATTTAGTGCTCTATGTAGGGTGTCAGCCATTTTGTAGGGTTGTCTGAATTCTCAGGGGACAAATCGATTCATTATATATAGCACACTCTTACCCATGATACATCGTAAATATAGTGGACAACCGATGTACACTATTTACGGACTAACATATCACAATGCGTAGCATCGGCAAAGATGACGGCTAAATCTGAAACCACCAGACTGAGGAATTTTAGTACAAATACTAGAGAGGTGCATCTCCTGAAGAAAATGTGAGTGTGATTGCCACTATGCAGTGGTCGACTCTGAGCATACCTAAGTGGGCATCACGTCACTTCAGATTGCATCCAGGCCAAGCCTGCCAAATTTATGTATTGCTCATCGTTTTAGTTCATCAGACATACGAGTGAAGTTTTGAACTTGATAAGTAGCACTGTGAGCTAAATTAAAACATTGCTAAACTGGTAATACAGTTCAAAAGTCTTGTGGCAGCACCGTTGGGCTTGTTGATGTTTCGAATGGTTTATGTAACGGAAGGGCAAGATAATTTGTTCCCGGCTTAAGTAAGTGTTGTCTGAATTCCCTCGTTTGTGTCACTCACTGCTCCTTATATACTGTACTACACAGTACATACTATATAGTGATTAGTGAATGACTAAACGAGTGGGCCATTTCTGACATGCCCATTGTCTCATTTTAGTTAGAAAAAAAGAGTCATGGACCCTTAAAACATTCGTCAACGAAATTAACACTGCAGACAATAAATGTTCAGTGTGAGTCCTGTGGGTGACACCACAAACATCGATGCATTAATTAACAATGCTAAAGTGTGCAAAACATTTTTAAGGATTGTGCCACTTTCACGGTATTAGTACGGTATTTTGGCTCAGGGGGAGATGCACAGATCTCGATGATATTGACATATGCACGTGATTGCCAGTGTGACACTAAAGCCATCAAAATAATCACTCGTGTCCATCTTTGTCCACTTCCAAAAGTTGTTTCCCCTGCCCTTCCTGGCCGTCGCTTCTTCAAGCTTTCCAACCATAAGCAATCTTTCGATCCAGAAACAATAAAACCTCATTAAACAGAAAAAAAATTGTCTCTCTGAAACAACCTGGTGACTACCTACATTTAAATATGTTGACTCCCTGGTTTACAGTTATCTCTCTACCTGGAGGAGAGGTGGTGTTCTGGCTGTGGTTCATCAGTCTGAGGTAACTGTCAAAGAACTTTCAATACTTCAGTTTTCAATCCTTCATCCTTTGAATATGTTGATTTAAAGGTTGCTTCCTCCTTTCCTCTACTGTAGCTGATAGTCGTAGCACCCTCTGAAACCAGCTGCTAGCTTTTTGTCAGAACTCAATTAGAGGTCTGTAATTTTCATCATAGGTACACTTCAGCTATGAGAGACAAAATGAGAGAAAAAAATCCAGAAAATTACATTGTAGGATTTTTAAAGAATTTAATTGTAAATCATGGTGGAAAATAAGTATTTGGTCACCTACAAATAAGCAAGATTTCTGGCTCTCACAGACCTGTAACTTCATCTTTAAGAAGCTCTTCTGTCCTCCACTCGTTACCTGTATTAATGGCACCTGTTTGACCTCGTTATCTGTATAAAAGACACCTGTCCACAGCCTCAAACAGTCAGACTCCAAACTCAACCATGGCCAAGACCAAAGAGCTGTCAAAGGACACCAGGAAGAAAATTGTAGACCTGCACCAGGCTGGGAAGAACGAATCTACAAAGCCTCCTAAGCCAAAACCTCTCCATCAGTGAGAGCATTGAAGATGGAATGTGGCTGCGTCTTCCAGCATGAAGTGTACCTATGATGAAATTCTCTCGTCTTTCTAAGTAGGAGAACTTGCACAATCAGTGGCTGACTAAATACTTTTTTACCACACTGTATGTATGTGTGTGTGTGTGTGTGTGTGTGTGTGTGTGTGTGTGTGTATATATATATATATAAACACATACACAGTGGGGCAAAAACGTATTTAGTCAGTCTAAGTTCTCCTACTTAGAAAGATGAGAGAGGTAGAGCAGTGATGTTTTGGGGCAACATGGACTATTCAACTGTCAATGATCTTGTATCTTTTGTAAATTTTCTTCATTTGTAGTCTGGGAATTCACTTATTGAGTCCAGAGCACAAAGACAAAGCCAGTTGATTTCTTTAGAAAAAACCTCTGTGCTTTCAAATGCTCAACTCACCTCAAATATCGTTATATATACAGAGTTGGTGTAAAAGCCGCACACTATAGCTGAGGAATTAATACTTCCATCCGCTATTGATATAGTTTCATCAGTGATTGATGAAGCAAAGGCCATCAAGCTATACTATCATGAGGAACATTTATGAAATTTGAAAGGACATAGAGGAGCTGCATAAAACAAGGTATGAGAAAGACCTCTGAGAATATGAAATCAGTCAAGAAGCTTCAGAATACAATGATCCCATGCATGAAAGCTCACATCTCTGCTCTACATAAACATTTCCAGAGGTAGTTCCCTGTGCAGAATCTAAAACTATACGACTGTATTTAGGACACCTTCAGTGCATCATCAGCTGTCAACCGCAGCTCTGCAGAGAAATAGTGTTTCATTGATTTCACCTTTGATTCTATAATGAGGCTGAAGTCTAAGACAGTGGTTGCACGACGGTGTTAACTTTGACCTCTCATTCTTTATTCTTACAACAGCAAATTATTTAGGTAAAATTGTGGCCATAATGCCATTAACTAGATCTGCATTTCCAACAACAGCGCTTGAAATGTGGTGGTTTCTGTCCCAATACATTTGACCACATAGGTTTGGTAGTGAATTACATGTATCTATGTATTATGTATATGGAGGCATTTGAAATTTGAATTTGAGCATTGTCAATCCATTTTTATGGGAGATTTTTTATATTTAAACTTAAATCTATTAAACATCATAAATTACATAACACACCACACAGCATAATTGTCTACGCAACAGTGTGTGAACCATGGCTGCACGTTAGGCAGTTTTAGCTGTATTAGTCACAGAAATTCAAGACCATTGTTACCCTCCACAGGAGTGGTCGACAAAGATCACTCTAAGAGCAAGGTGTGTAATAGTTGGTGAGGTCACGAAGGACTCCAGGGTAACTTCTAAGCAATTGAAGGCCTCTCTCACATTGGCTAATGTTAATGAGTCCACCATCATAAGAACACTGAACAACAATGGTGTGCATGGCAGGGTTGCAAGGAGAAAGCCACTGCTCTCCAAAAAGAACATTGCTGCTCGTCACACCAGATACTGAAAGCAAAGGTTCACATACTTTTGCCACTCACTAATATAATATTGGATCATTTTCCTCAGTAAATAAATGACCAACTGTAATAGTTTTGTATCAGTTGGTTAAGTGGGTTCTCTTGTAGGATTTGTGTGAAAATCTGATGTTTTAGGTCATATTTATGTGGAAATATAGAATATCCTAAAGGATCCTTTAGAATATCCTACGTGTGTGTGTGTGTGTGTGTGTGTGTGTGTGTGTGTGTGTGTATATACACAGTATATATATATATATATATATATATATATATATATATATATATATATATATATATACACACAGTATATATACATACAGTGTATATACACACATATATATGTGTGTGTATATATATATATACACTCCTGATCAAAATCTTAAGACCAGTTAAAAAATTCAGGCAACATAAAGATATAAAATTGTAATTTTTTGTGAATAACCAAACAACAAATGGGACACAATCATGAAGTGGAAACGAAATTTTATTGGATATTTTAAACTTTTTTAGAGAAATAAAAACTGAAAAGTGGGGTGTGCAAAATTATTTAGCCCCCTTGCATTAATACTCTGCAGCGCCACCTTTTGCTGCGATTACAGCTGCAAGTCGCTTGGGGTATGTCTCTATCAGTTTGCACATCGAGAGAATTAAATGTTTGCCCATTCTTCCTTGCAAAACAGCTGGAGCTCAGTGAGGTTGGATGGAAGAGCGTTTGTGAACAGCAGTTTTCAGCTCTTTCCACAGATTCTTGATTGGATTCAGGTCTGGACTTTGACTTGGCCATTCTAACACACTGGATACGTTTATTTGTGAACCACTCTATTGTAGATTTTGCTTTATGTTTTGGATCATTGTCTTGTTGGAAGATAAATCTTCGTCCCAGTCTCAGGACTTTTGCAGACTCCAACAGGTTTTCTTCCAGAATGGTCCTGTATTTGGCTCCATCCATCTTCCCATCCATTTTAACCATCTTCCCTGTCCCTGCTGAAGAAAAGCAGGCCTAAACCACGATGCTGCCTTCACCATGTTTTTTGACAGTGGGGATGGTGCGTTCAGGGGTGATGAGCGGTGTTGCTTTTTACGCCAAACATAACGTTTTGCGTTGTGGCCAAAAAGTTCGTCTGACCAGAGCACCTTCTTCCACATGTTTTGGTGTGTCCCCAGGTGCTTGTGGCAAACCTTTTATGGATATCTCTGAGAAATGGCTTTCTTCTTGCCACTCTTCCATAAGGCCAGATTTGTGCAGTGGTACGACTGATTGTTGTCCTATGGACAGAGTCTCCCCACCTCAGCTGTAGATCTCTGCAGTTTATCTAGAGTGCTCATGGGCCTCTTGGCTGCATCTCTGATCAGTCCTTCTCCTTGTTTGAGCTGAAGGTTTAGAGGGACGGCCGGGGGGGGTCTTAGTATTTTGCAGTGGTCTGATACTCCTTCCATTTCAATATGATCGCTTGCACAGTGCTCCTTGAGATGTTTAAAGCTTGGGAAATCTTTTTGTATCCAAATCCAGCTTTAAACTTCTCCACAACAGTATCTCGGACCTGCCTGGTGTGTTTTCTTGGTCTTCATGATGCTCTCTGCACTTTAAAACGAGACTCTGAGACTATCACAGAGCATGTGCATTTATACGGAGACTTGATTACACACAAGTGGATTCTATTTATTATCATCAGTTATTTAGGTCAACATTGTATCATTCAGAGATCCTCACTGAACTTCTGGAGTGAGTTTGCTGCACTGAAAGTAAAGGGCCGAATAATTTTGCAACGCCCCACTTTTCAGTTTTTTATTTCTAAAAAAAATTTTTCAAATATCCAATAAATTTCGTTCCACTTCACGATTGTGTCCCCTTGTTGTTGATTCTTAACAAAAAATTACAATTTTATATCTTTGTTTGAAGCCTGAAATGTGGCAAAAGGTTGAAAGTTCAAGGGGGCTGAATACTTTTGCAAGGCACTGTATATGTATATATGTATATATGTGTGTGTGTATATATGTATGTATGTGTGTGTGTGTTGTATATATATATATATATAAAATGTGTGTGTGTGTGTATTATATATATATGTTTAATTGATGGTTCCTTGCATTGCATTTATATTTCATATCACACATATGTACTAATGTAACCTTCACAAGCAAAAAGCATTAAAATAAAAAAGAGGGACATGGATAAGCCAGAAAAGTTGTTGTCTGTCTTGTTTTGATTATGGTTCTTTTTTTCTAAGTTCAGGGCTTCTGTGTGCATCTGATGATGTTTCAGGTCATATTTATGTAGAAATATGTAAATTCTACAGGGATGAGACCCACCTGGATGCTAAAACAGAGACAGGCATGGGGGGACCATGGCAATGGATGTCTGTAAAGACACAGAATTCGTTGAAAACTTTTAAAATGTCAGACAAACATATACAACCCCTGGCAAAAAGTATGGAATCCCAGTCTTGGATGAGCACTCATTCAGACATTTCATTCTGTAAAACAAACTCAGATCAAAAACATGATACAATAATAAGGTCATTCCAAAGTGCAACTTGTTGGCTTTCAGGAACACTCAAAGAAATGAAGAGAAAACATTGTGGAAGTCAGTGAATGTTACTTTTATTGACCAAGCACAGGAAAAAAATATGGAATCACTCAATTCTGAGAAAAAAGTATGGAATCACTCAAATTTGAGGTAGAAAATAAGGACACACCCAGTCAATTTCCTTTCCCTAAATGGACACCTGCCTCAGAGTAGATCTGCTCGTTAGTCTGCAGTTAAAAACACCTGCAGTCATGACACCTTGGAGGGCTGCTGGACGAAGTGGAGTGGCAAGAACCATGGCCCCAACAAGAGAAATGTCTCTTGAAACAAAAGAGAGGATTGTGAAACTTCTTGAAGAAGGTAACTCTTCACGCATGGTTGCTAAAGATGTGGGCTGTTCACAGTCAGCTGTATCCAAGATATGGACCAAATACAAACAGCATGGAATGGTTGTTAAAGCCAAGCGTACTGGTAGACCAAGAAAGACATCAAAGCGTCAAGACAAACAACTTAAGGCCATTTGTCTTGAAAACCGAAAAAGTACAACTACACAGATAAAGCATAAATGGGAGGAAGCTAGAGCCAATATATGTGACCGAATCGTTAGAAATCGTCTAAAGGAAATGGGATTTCAATACAGGAAAGCTAAAAGAAAACCATCATTGACACCTAAACATAAAAGAACAAGACTGCAATGGGCTAAGGAGAGGCAATCATGGACTGTGGATGACTGGATGAAAGTTATCTTCAGTGATGAGTCAAGAATCTGCATTGGACAAGGTGATTATGCTAGAACTTTTGTTTGGTGCCGTTCCAGTGAGATTTATGAAGAGGCCTGCCTGAAGAAAACAACCAAATTGTCACAGTCCTTGATGATATGGGGCTGCATGTCAGGCAAAGGCACTGGGGAGATGACTGTGGTTAATTCTCCTATCGATGCACAAGTTTACACTGAGATTTTGTACAGTTTTCTCATCCCTTCAGTTGAACAGATGTTTGGAGGTGATGATATAATTTTCCAAGATGACAATGCATCTTGCCATAGGGCAAAAACAGTGACACATTCAGTCGATGTCATGGCCTGCAAATAGTCCAGATCTCAACCCAATTGAAAACCTGTGGTGGAAATTGAAAAAAATGGTCCACAAGAAGGCTCCGACCTGCAAAGCTGATCTGGCAACTGCTATCAAAGAGAGTTGGCACCAAATTGATGCAGAATACTGTTTGTCACTCATCAAGTCCATGCGTCAGAGACTGAAAGCCGTTATAAAAGCCAAAGGTGGTGCAACTAAATACTAGTGATTTATTTTGAATGGTCTTTTGTTTATCTGTTTTTCATGATTCCATACTTTTTTCCTCAGAATTGAGTGATTCCATATTTTTTGTCCCTGTGCTTGGTCAATAAAAGTAACATTCACTGACTTCCACAATGTTTTCTCTTCATTTCTTTGAGTGTTCCTGAAAGCCAACAAGTTGCACTTTGGAATGACCTTATTATTGTATCATGTTTTTGATCTGAGTTTGTTTTACAGAATGAAATGTCTGAATGAGTGCTCATCCAAGACTGGTGATTCCATACTTTTTGCCAGGGGTTGTAGTATCTATTTGAGCATATTTATTCAAAAACACTAGTTTGAGACAGCCTATATTGTTATGAATATAAAATGTGTGTGTGTGTGTGGCTGGCAACAGGAGCAGGCTATATTACACTTACCACACACTCTTGCCAATCACTAATATGTAATATTGGATCAGTTTCCTCAATAAATAAATGACCAATTCTAATAGTTTTCTGTCAGTTGGTTAAGTGAGTTCTCTTTATCTACTTGTAGGACTTCTGATGTTTTAGGTTCACAAACTTTCAAGCACCACTGTGGTTACATGTGTATTTAATGTTGTTGTTGTTTTTTAAACAAATACACAGTGCATGTGGTATAAATAGATAGCCAGATTGTATAAAAAGTATTGATATTGAGTATTAAAAATTCTGTGGAGGACCTTCCTAGGCCCCTCTGCATGTGTCTGGGCTAAGCCCCCAATTTCCTCAAACCCTAGAAACGCCTCTCGTCTGGATTCTAGTATTTGCCGTTTTATTGCAATTTTTATTGCAATTTTAATATTTCTTTAAGGCTTCTTTGTGGTGGAACATTGTAACAAGTTTTTGACAAGGTGTGTTAAGAGGAACAGATGAAATGTACACCTAAGCTAATATGAGGACTAATGTGAGCCCTTCTGTATGAGGTCTGGTTTAGTACGTTTACCTGGTTACTTAACATAAATTAGATCAAAGTAGTGCCGGTCTTAGTTTCATGTATATTATGCATTTTTCATATACTTCCGTACCGTTGCAAAGCAGAAACAACAGCTTTAACGCTTCAAAAGGCAGCAAATTATTTAATAATTGTTTGCCACTGGAAGCGCTGCTGAGTGCTGAGTAGAACAGCATCTCAGAACGGCATACTGGGTAAAGCTCGCCAGGTAGCATAACATACACCACAGCATAGAAATAGTCTGTTAACAACTGGGAGAGGTGCCGTCAGATTAGTATGCTTCTTACAAGCGACTGTCACTTTCATCACAGTTATTACAAAGTTATTAAAGTTGAAAAACACCAGAATATTTCGTGCTAACTGAAGATTGTTTTATTGTTTAGTATTGTAAAAATTGTGTCTCTTACCTTACAGGTTACTGTCATATTCACAATGGCTCATGGTAGTGCCTCAAAAAAATCATGGAAACTACGTGAGTACCTCCTGTTATACTTTCTTTTGTTTTTGTACTTTTAATAGCTAACTTATGAGAATGGTGAGTAAAAATATGTCTAAAGTAGAGCTCTGATTGTTGCATGTGTTTTTACACAAAACATCTCTGACATAATTCTGACAATACTATTACTAATACTATTCCTGTAGGTACAGTTAACAAGACCTGTCACAGTTAATCATAGTTTTGCAGAACTTGAGCGTATTTGTGTAATACTATGGACTATAACGATATTTTAGAATGTTCTTATTTGGCTTATTTGTTCTTTAGAAGACATGGTGGCCCACCCAAATAATGTGTCTTCCCTCGTGTTGGGTAAATCGTCAAGTCGCTTGCTGGCTACTGGAGGTGGGGACTGCAAAGTCAACATCTGGGCTGTCAACAAAAGTAATTGCATCATGGTAGGACTCCCTTATCCAAACCTGCTTTG
Organism: Ancistrus triradiatus; assembly: GCA_025084515.1. Lineage (NCBI taxonomy): Eukaryota > Metazoa > Chordata > Actinopteri > Siluriformes > Loricariidae > Ancistrus > Ancistrus triradiatus. The sequence continues at coordinate 140,753 of JAJAGP010001413.1, forward strand.
TGTTCAAGTAAATTATTATCATTTTTGTCATTGTTTATAATGATGATGATAATAGTAATAACTAGATCTGCATTTCCTGAAGGAACTACAACAGTGCTTGAAATGTGGCAAACACAAAGAATATGGCATGTGGCGCTTCGGGGGTGTGTCCCAAAAGTTTTGGTTGTATGAGGGTGTATCTCAATACTTTTTTGGCCATGAGCAGAATCGTGTCTCAAAACCTTTGGCTGCGTGCGGAAGCGTGTCCCACAACTTTTTGTCGCATGTCCAAATACTTTCGGCTGCGTGCGTAGGCGTGTCCCAATACTTTTGACTGCATGCTGGGGTGTATACCGATGCTTTTTTCGGGGGCATGTCAATACTTTTGGCCGTGTGCTGGGGTGTGTCCGAATACTTTTGGCCACGTGCGGGGGCGTGTCTTAATACTTTATGCCACGTGCAGGGGCGTGTCCCAATACTTTTGACCGAGTGCGGGGGCATATCCCAATACTTTTGGTTGTGTGTGGAGGCGTGTCCCAATACTATATAATAATAACTTTATGGTGACGTGTCCCAATACTTTTGGCCATGTGTGGTGGTGTGTCCCAATACTTTTGGCTATGTGTAGTGACTCCTTAGATTTTCTCTTTTAGATTTTCCAAGGAGTGACTTGGAAAGTGACTTGGATCATTGAGCATGCATCAAGACGATATGTGTAGTGACGTGTCTCTACTTTTGGCCATGTGCGGGGGTGTGTCCTAATACTTTTGGCTGTGTGTGTGGGGGCGTGTCCCAATACTTTTGGCCATGTGCAGGTGCATGTCCCAGTACTGGTCGTGAGTGGGGGCGTGTCCTAATACTTTTGACCTCATGCAGGGGCATGTCTTAATATTTTTGAACGCATCCCAATGCTTTTGGTCGTGTGTGTGGGCGTGTCCCAATACTTTTGGCTGCGTGTGGGGGCGTGTGTCAATACATTTGGCCATGTGTAGGGGGTGTGTCCCAATACATAAGGCCACTTGCGAGAGTGTGTCCCTATATTTTTGGCTGTGTTTGTGAGTGTGTCTAAATACTTTTTATCCATGTGCATGGGGGTGTTTTGGTCGCACTGGTGTATAAAAATACTTCTGACAGCATGTGGGGATGTTGTCCAAATACTTTTTACCCGTGTGCATGGGAGTGCTGCTACGCATGGACGTGTCTTTTGTCCGTGTGCGGGGGCCTGTCCAAATACTTTTGGCTGCATATGGGGGCGTTTCCAAATACTTTTGGCCGTGTTTGTGGGCATGTCTCAATACTTTTGGCTGTGTGCGGGGGCGTGTCCCAATAAATTTGCCTGCGTGTGGTGGCGTGTCCCAGTACTTTTGCCCACGTACGGGGGCGTGTTCAAATACTTTTGGCTGCGTATGGGAGCGTTTCCACCTACTTTTGCCCGTGTTTGTAGGCGTGTCCCAGTACTTTTGCTCGCGTGCAGGGGCATGTCCCAATATATTTGGCTGCATGTGGGGGCTTGTCCCAGTACTTTTGACCGTGTGTAGGGGCATGTCCCAATACTTTTGGCTGCATTTGTGGTTGTGTCTCAGTACTTTGGTCGTGTTTGTGGGCATGTCTCAATACTTTTGACTGCGTGCGAGGCCGTGTCCCAATTCTTTTGGCCATGTGTGGTGTCGTGTCCCAAAACTTTTGGTTGCGTGTGGGGGTGTGTCCAAATACTTTTGGCCACGTACAGGGACGTGTTCCAATACTTTTGGTCGTGTGTGGAGGCGTGTCCCATTACTTGGCTGCACGGGTATATCCAAATACTTTTGACCACATGCAGGGACATTGTCCTAATACTTTTGGCTGTGTACGGGAGCATTTCCAAATATTTTTGCCGTGTCTCAATATTTTGGTCGTATTTGTGGGTGTGTCTCAATACTTCTGGTCATGTGCAGGGTGTGTCCAAATACTTTTGACCAGGTGCGGGGGCGTGTCCAAATACTTTTGGCCACGTGTGGGGAGAGTCCAAATACTTTTGACCACATGCGGGGGCGTGTCCAAATACTCTCGGCCACGTGTGGGGCCTGTACCAATGCTTTTGGCCATGTGTGGTGGCCTGTCCCAATACTTTTGGCCTTGTGTCGTGGCGTGTCCCAGTACTTTTGGTTTTCCCAACACTTTTGTCCACGTGCATGAGAAGTGTCCCAATACTTTTGGTCGTGTGTGGAGGCGTTTTCCACTACTTTTGGCCACACGGGTGTATCCAAATACATTTGACCGCGTGGGAGGACGTTGTCCCAATGTTTTTGGCCATGTGCGGGGGACGTGTCGCAATACCTTTGGCCATGTGGTGGCCACGTGCAGGGACATGTTCCAGTACTTTTGTTTGCGTACGGGGACGTGTCCCAATACTTTTGGTCGTGTGTAGAGGCGTGTCCTAATAGTTTTGCCTGCGTACAGGTGTGTGTCCCAGTACTTTTGCCCACGTGCAGGGGCGTGTCCCATTACTTTTGACTGTGTGGGGGGCATGTCCCAATACTTTTGGCCATGGTTATGGGCATGTCTTAATACTTTTGAATTGCATTTGTGGGCGTGTCTCAGTACTTTTGGCCACATTTGTGGCCTGTCTCAATAATTTTGGCCGCATTTGTGGGTGTGTCTCAATACATTTGTCTGAGTGTGGGGGCATGTTCAAATGCGTTTGGCCGTGTGTGGGTGTGGTGGCATGTCCAAAAAGTTTTGGCCACGTGTGGGGGCATGTCCCAGTACTTTTGGCTGCATTTATGAGCGTGTCTCAATACTTTTGGCTGCATATGTGAGCATGTCTCAATACTTTTGGCCGCATTTGTGGGTGTGTCTCAATACTTTTGACTGCGTTTGCGGGCATTTCTCAATACTTTTGCCTGCGTTAGTGGTCGTGTCCCAATACTTTTGGCTGCCTGTGGGAGCGTGTCCCAGTACTTTTGACTGTGTGCGGGGGCATGTCCCAATACTTTTGTCTGCGTTTGTGAGCATGTCTCAATACTTTTGGCCACATTTGTGGTCGTGTCTCAATAATTTTGGTCGTGTGTGGGAGCATGTCCTAATACTTTTGGCTATGTGTGGGGGCGTGTCTCAATACTTTTGGCCACGTTTGTGGGCGTGTCTCAATACTTTTGCCCGTGTTTGTGGTCATGTCTCAATACTTTTGACCACGTTTGTGGGTGTGTCTCAATACTTTTGCCCGTGTTTGTGGTCATGTCACCATACTTTTGGGCACGTTTGTGGGCGTGTCTCAATACTTTTGGCCCGTGTTTTGTGGTCATGTCCACCATACTTTTGGGCACGTTTGTGGGCGTGTCTCAATACTTTTGGACAGTTTGTGGGGCGTGTCTCAATACTTTTGCCCGTGTTTGTGGTCATGTCACCATACTTTTGGGCACGTTTGTGGGCGTGTCTCAATACTTTTGCCCGTGTTTGTGGTCATGTCACCATACTTTTGGGCCTTTTTGTGGGCGTGGTCTCAATACTTTTGCCCGTGTTTGTGGTCATGTCACCATACTTTTGGGCACGTTTGTGGGCGTGTCTCAATACTTTTGCCCGTGTTTGTGGTCATGTCACCATACTTTTGGGCACGTTTGTGGGCGTGTCTCAATACTTTTGCCCGTGTTTGTGGTCATGTCACCATACTTTTGGGCACGTTTGTGGGCGTGTCTCAATACTTTTGACCACGTTTGTGGGCGCGTCTCAATACTTTTGCCCGTGTTTGTGGTCATGTCACCATACTTTTGGATGCGTTTGTGGGCGTGTCTCAATACTTTTGGCTGTGTTTGTGGCATGTCTTAATAATTGGGGGGGGGGGTGTCTCAATACTTTTAGCTGCGTGTGGGAGCGTATACCTGCATGTGCCAATACTTTTGACTGTGTGCAGGTGCGTGTCCCAATATTTTTGGCTGTATGTGGTGGGGTGACTTAATACCGTTTGCCGTGTGCAGGGGCGTGGCCCAATACTTTTGGCCTTGTGCTTTTACATGTTTATGTATCAGTAGCTGTAGTAGCAGGTCACTGAGTCACACTGAGTGCTCTCTGGTGACATCATCGGTTTCAGCTGCAGTTTGAATTCTGTCTGTTGAGTTTTGAATCTGAACATTCCGTCAATGCATTTTTATGGGAGATTTTTAATTTTTAACCTTAAATGTATTAAAAATGATAAATGGGATCGACTCCAAAAGACATAGCACACCACACAGAGTGATTATCTATGTAACGGTGTTCTTCTCAAGCACTGTATAATTATTATTAATAGTAATAACTTTGATCAATGATATTAATTTCTCATTTTATTATTTATTGATTACCCATATCAAATGATAATGATGATAATGATTTATTTTCCCCTTTTCCGTGCAGAGTTTGACTGGCCACACTAGCCCTGTTGAGTGTGTCCAGTTTAGCACCTCAGAGGAACAGGTGGTAGCTGGCTCTCAGTCCGGCTCCTTGAGGGTCTGGGACCTGGAAGCTGCCAAAAGTGAGTAGGATTACTGAAATGTAATAATAATAGTGTTATGCAAGAAATATATTTATTTCACTACTTGAATGATGGGAAAATAGCCAATGTAATGTATTCAGTGTGATGTTTTATGTTTAGTACTTCGTACTTTCATGGGTCACAAGGCTAATATCAGCTGTGTAGACTTCCACCCATTTGGCGAATACTTGGCCTCTGGTTCTTGGGATACGAACATCAAGGTAACCCATGGACTCCTTATTCATTCCACCTATCACTATTACAAATTAGAAATGTGTGTAGTGTATTAACATGAAAAATAATTTTCTTTCTCGTAGCTGTGGGACGCGAGGAGGAAAGGCTGTGTGTTTAGGTATAAGGTAACAACAATTCTCATGTTGTCTCAAGTCATCACGTTGCTTTTTATGTACTTAAATAAATGATCTAACCAGGTCAGTTTACTGAATTTTTCAGGCAGATTAATTTTGTTATTTGAGTCAGCTTGAAAACGTTTCCAGACTATTTTGTGGATTAATAGCTGATTTGGTTTGGAACATACGCCTGCAGTGACATGGATTAAACACATGAACAGTCATTACAACTGGCGTCACATATTTCTGTGAGATTATTAACTGGTTGCAAATTAGCAGTCCGATCATTGCTAGAGTCATGTTTCTCAGTATCTGATTACTCAAATTCATCTGTACTCGTTGATCGGGCTGCTGACAAAATCTGATTTTCTGTAGTTATCAGATTATTAAGTGCATGTAAACGCACTTGACCAAGCACGCTGCTTCATGCCAACAGTATTCCATACTGGCAGTGGCTTCTTCTGCATGCTAGTGCGCCCTGCCCATAGTGCAAAAAATGCTCAGGAATGGTTTGAGGAATGTGAAATTCCCTTGCTCTCATTCCAATCGAGATTGCCCCAAAGCAAGTCTAGGATGACCGTAAAATTCCCTAACCGTTATTAGGAACAAATCTTGGGAGGTAGATGCTACCTGTTTTGTCCGTATTGAGCCCCATTCGTCTCTTTCTTGCTTCCTGTCTTCCTATCGTCTTCCCATTCTGAGGTTAAGTGGCAGTTTTTCCCCATCTGCGCCTGTGCGCTTTTGCTCCATGACGTGCCAGCCTCACGTGGAGTACTCATCTCGAGTACCAGCAGCGAGTTCAGCCCTGATGAGCCCTTCTACAGAGCATTGTTGTGAGACGAGGTCGTGGGTGTGGGATTATCAGCTTAGTTCAGCTCGGCCTTAGTTCGGGCTCAATTCCAGTAGCTTAGAATCTGTTACTTTGCTGGAGGTTCCATTGTGCCCAAGCCGTCAGCCAGCAGGCAGCCAGCAACTGGACTCTGTGCTCCCACCACTGACCTAGTCTGAAGCCAAGACAGATCTTTTACCAGAAGAACATCTTTGTGTGAGTACTGGAACTGGTACCAGAAGAAGAGCTTGGAGAGAAAGCAGAATATGTATTTAGATGGTGTTATGAACAGTTTATTAACAGAACACATTTGTGCGAGTGTAGCATGAGACTGGCAGCACTAACTATAACAGCATAGCTAAAAAGGGAAGTTAACACAGCAAAGAGGAATCACATGAGACATCAGCAACCTACATCCTCAGCAGCCACCAAACCTGAGTGTGCAGTTGAGAGGCGAGAACCAGGGCCACGCAGCACAGTCTACGGACTCAGTCTAACAGAAAGCCTATTTAAATAAGTATGTTTTTAGTCCAGCTTTAAACTGGATGTGTGTTAATCTGGAACAAAATTGGGGAGGTTGTTCCATAGGTAGGGGGCCGTGGACTGGTAACCAGTGCAGAGCCTACAGAACAGGACTGAAATGGTACAATTTTCTAGTTCTAGTTAGCACTCAGGCTGCTGCATTCTGAACTAATTGGAGTTTGTTTATAGATGTACTAAAGCATAGAGGCAGTAGAGCTTTAAAGTAATCCACCCTTGAGGTTATAAACTCATGAACCAGTTTCTCCACATCTATCAAAGTGTATATCTAAGTTTAGCATTATTACGTAGTTAAAAGAAGGCAATTCTAGTAATGTTAAAAATGTTAGCTTCAAAGGAGAGGCTTTTTACAGATGGACTAGGTGGTATGGAACAGTCTTCACACCCTTGGTTCCAATCTTTGACATACAATCTTTTATTTTCTTTACACAAGCCTTAATATTTCTGATTGTAAGGATGTCATTTGGTTTGGCTGACATGTACAGCTGTGTATCGTCTGCATAGCAGTGGAAACTAATGCCATGTTTATGAATAATTGAGTCTAGTGGAAGTACATAAAGAGAAAATAATAGCAGGCCCAGCACAGACCCCTGTGGGACACTGTATTTCACTTTTGAGAGCTCGGAGCATAAATTATTTACATAAACCCACTGGTAACAGTTCTTTATGTAGGTTCTAACCAAGAAAGTGCCAGTCCCTTAACACCTACAGTATTTTCTAACCTATTCAGTAGAATATCATGATCTGTAATGTCAAATGTTGCATTGAAATAGAACAAGAAAAGAAACACATTATTATCTATTTTATTTCGTACATGGCGTTACTTTCGAGGTAACTACACAGCTGCTGTTAGTTTTTTTCTAAAATCTTGGACAAGAAAGTTAAATTTGAAATTGGTCTTGTCAAGGTTAGCTTTTTCAATCAGAGGTTTAATAACTGCACACTTAAAGTATTGGGACACATAGCCAAAGCTGAAGGATACATTTATAATACTAATTAGTGGCTGTATAATATTAGATATTAATTCTTTAAGTAAACATGCATGAATTGGATCTAGTAAACACGACAGTGTAATTTACAGCTAATTAAACAGACTCGTACACTACTGCTGCATCTAGAAGGGTGCTGAATAGCTTGGTGTTGCAATGAGCATCAGCAGGTTCATGCTGAATATTTTCTATCTTATCATTAAAGAAATTAATGCAGTCATGAGTCAATTTCTGCTGTTTTTTTAATCCAGAGACTGAATTAAAATGAAATCTAGGACTATTGTTATGTTATGAGTGAGGGAAAAATGCGCAGCTTTAGCTTTACTAAGAGCTTATCTATACTCTGGCATGTTTTTCCAAGCAATCTTAAATACCCCTAATTTACTATGTCGTCTCTTGCATTCTAAAATCCAGCTACTGGTGTTGACATTTTCCCCTAATGCGTTTGACCCTAGTAGAAGCAGCTTTATCTAAAATTGGGCGAAACGGACATTCTAATTGTTGGGTTACGTGGTGTAGCTGATCAGTCTCTGTAGGTGTTTTAAACTTTAAGTCTGGTAGGTTATTAATAAACACAAATGAAGTAGCAGATGTAATGGTGTGATAAGGCAGTAGACAGATTTTTTTAGTTGCAGGTAGTTCATTTACTAAGACATAGTGATCAGAGATTGAATCACTTTACAGGAAAACAGCAAGGTTATCTATTTCGATACCGAAGGTTAATATGAGATCACAGTAGTATGATTACAGCAGTGGGTCGGTCCCATTATATTGAGTAATACCCATGGATTCTAAAAGTGTCTCAAATGCAGTTTTAAGCGAATCTCACTAATTTTCAAAGTGGATATTAAAATCACCTACAATTAAGACCTTATTTATTGAAAGTACTAGGCAGAAAAAAATAGAATATATATTCGTGAAGAAACTCTGAGGACCTGGAGGGCAGTAAATAGCAATAAGCTGAAGAAAGTATGATTTAACTTTGATGAGGCTGGATCTGCGTTCCACTGTGCACAAACTGTGTGTGGATTGCAGGACAGTTGTGGACGTTCCAGCACTGCGTGACTAAGGAGTAGACATGACAACCCTACTGTATATGTACAGTATGTTGGCTTTTAGTCAGTACCAGTACACTACAGTGTCCAATATACAACCCCAAATCAGAAAAAGTTGGGACAGTATGGAAAATGCAAATAAAATTATATGCAGTGTTCCTTACATTTCATTTAACTTTTATTTCATTGCTGACAGTATGAACCCACCATATTTCATGTTTTTTGTTTCTGGTAAACTTACTTTCATTTGTTAATAAACATCAATTCAGGCCTGCAACACATTCCAAAAAAAGTTGAGACAGGGATATTTTTGGACTAGTAATGAGGTGGAAAAACATCTAAATAATGATGTGATTTCAAGCAGGTGTTGTCAACAGGTGAATGTATTCATTCAATCAAGAAAATTATTGAAATGTTGAAAACAATGTTCCTCAAAGAAAGACTGGAAGGGATTTGCATATTTCAGTCCTAACTTGATTTAACTTGTTTTGCATTGTCTTGTTGAAAAATGCACAGATGTCCCTGGCAAAGATGTCGTCTTGAAGGCAGCTTATGTTGCTCTTAAATCTCAGTGTAATTTTCTGCATTAATGCTGCCCTCACAGAAGTGTAAATGACTTTTGCCAAAGGCACTGACCCAACCCCATACTATTACAGATCCTGGCTTTTGGACTTGTTGCTGATAACAGTCTGAATGGTGCTTTTTGTCTTTGGTCTGGAGCATACAGCGTCCATTTCTTCCAAAAAAGATCTTTAATAATGTTTGGACTAAGTACTATACACGTTTCCACTGTGTAATGGTCCATTTACGCACTGAAATTCCTCCAGATACCTTGAATTGTTGATTGATATTATGCACTGTAGAGGAAGAAATATGTACAGTGGGGCAAAAAAGTATTTAGTCAGTCACTGATGGAAGGAGGTTTTGGCTTAAAATCTCACGATACATGGCCCCGTTCATTCTTCCCTTAACACGGATCAGTCGTCCTGTCCCCTCTGCAGAAAAACAGCCCCAAAGCATGATGTTTCCACCCCCATGCTTCACAGTAGGTGTGGCGCAACTCAGAATTATTCTTCCTCCAAACACGGCGAGTTGAGTTTCACCAAAAAGTTGTATTTTGGTTTCATCTGACCACATGATATTCTCCCAAATAGAAAAACATGTCATGGTTATAATGACATATGTACAGTACATATGGATTTGGAGAACAATCTAACATGTTGAGGCCAATTCAAACCATTCCTGTACAATTTTTGCACTGTGACAGGTTGCATTATCTTGCTGAATGGGGCCATTGCCATTGGAGAGTACCGTTGTCACAAAATGGTGTATTTGTATTCCAATTGAATTTAGGTTGGTGGTATACACTGAAGTAACAATCATATGAATGACAGAAGCCAAGGTTTCTCATCATAACAGTGCCCAAAGTATCACACTATCAGTGTTTCATGACATTAACATACCAGCCAGTGGTTTTAATGTTATGGCTTCCCACAAACTTGTTGCAGATGTTGGGACGGTATGAAAATGCAAATACTTAAAAAACCTGCAGTGCTCCTTACTTGTACTTTGACTTTTATTTCATTGCAGACATTATGAACCCAAAATATTGAGAGTTTTGTCTGATCTTTGCTTTATTTGTTAAAAAACATCAAATCCTGCAATTCAGGCATGTAACACATTCCAAAAAAAGTTAGGATGGGGCAATTCATGGCTAGTAATGAGGTGTGATGTGATTTCAAACAATATACAGGATATTACTTAGCCACCTTAGCAACACTAAGTATGTAAATCGAATTAAACAAAAAAGACAAAAATGTACTAGTTCATTTGTTTATTTAGGAAATGTATCCAATGTTTGCATATCTGTGAGTGGAAAAAGTACGTGAACGTTTGCTTTAAGTATTTGGTGTGACTCCTTTTCGGCAGCAATATCGATAATTATAACTTTTGATCAGTCCTGTACATCTGCTTGGGGGAATTTTTACCCATTCCTCTGTACAGAACAGCTTCTAGTCTGGGATATTTGTGGGTTTTCTCTATGAACTGCTCAATTGACGTTCTTCCACAACATTTCTATTGAATTAATTACTTTGACTTGGCCATTTCCATTTATTCTTCTTTAACCGTGCTTTGGTAGAATGATTTGTGCTGTCTTGTGTGACCAAGCTTTTCTTGAGATTAAGTACACAGACAGTGTACGTTTTCATTTAGAATGTTTTGTTCTATCAGTGATGGCCGTCCTGGCCCAGATGCAGCAAAACAGGCCCAAACCATAACATTTACAACCGCTATGTTTCATAACGTTCTTATGATTGAATGCAGGGTTTTGTATTTTTGAGACATTTTCCATTGTCCTATTATTTTTAGTTTGCAGCAACCATGCCATACCCTCTCCCATAGAATTCCTGGCTGTTGCTATTGTGTTTAAAACTACTTCAGTGTACATGTATTATCTGATGCTTTTATAAATAATGCTGTAACTAAAAACATTGTGGCTGCCTCTTCTCAGCTGAACATCTTACCTTTTTGTCTTCTTGGTCTGCCATCCTGGACTTTCTTGCCCCATTTCCAATGACACGACCTAGGCTTAAATGTTAACCAAGGCTAAATAATACCAGGTGCTTGTGCAAGAATGTCAGAGAACAGAACGAAAATGGAAAAAAAGATTGTGTCTTTTGAAATAACAAAGAGAATAAAAATCCACATGCAAGGTGTCCCAGGAGTACATCTCAGAGAGACCTGTCCAAAAACAGCCTTTGCTAACTTCTTTCTATGTGACCACAGCATAGGAAGCAGGAAGAAATAACAAAATAACAGCATTGATATGCAATGCTTATCCCAGCCTATGTGAAGAGTTCTTAAACTTTTTTTTTATTGAAAAGAATGAGACTATTAGGTCTATCTTGCTTTCTTAGGTCTGGATTTTCCATATTCTCCGCCATGGCTAGGTGTTTCAGTGAGTTTGAGATTGTTTAAATATTAGAACTTACAGTTTTAGTGCTAACTACAAAGCTGACAACCACTCCTCTTGATGTGTGTGGGGTTACAAGGGAGCGGTCTTGGGGAGCTTCAGTACTTCTTTTAAATACAGAACAATAGTGTAGCTAGCAGGGCTACAAGGACAAAGCCACTGCTCTCCATTAAGAACATTGCTGCCAATCTGCATTTTACTAATTGACAAGTGAAAAGCTTGTTCAGAAAATGTTGTTTGGAAGGAAAAGACTAAATAACTTTATGTACCATTATGTCTTGGAGAAATAAAAACATTGCATTCCAGGAAACCCACCAAATTCCCAGAGCTGAAGATGTTCTGCATGGAGGAATGGGCTAAAATTCCTCCTAGCCAATGTGCAGGACTGATCAACAGTTACCATAAAGATTTAGTTGAGGTTATTGGTGAACAAGGTGGTCACACCAGATACTGAAGCAAAGTTTCACCTTTGCCACTAATAGGTAGGTAATATGAGTCATTTTCCTCAATAAATTAATTATCAAGTATAATGGTTTTGTCTCATTTATTTAGTTAGGTTCTCTTTATCTACTTTTTGGATTGTCTGAAAGTCTGATAGTTTTAGGTCATATTTATGCAAAAATATATAAAGGTTTACAAACTTTCAAGCACCACTATAAATGTCCCTGACCTGCATTTATTCCACAGACAGTGGCCAGTGCATCCTTGTGCCAACCAAGGTTTTGCTGACTGTAACTGGAACATTTCTATCAAATATAATCTTTATCCACTTAGCAATGCTGCTCTTTGAGGCTAGAAGAGGACTCCACATGTGTCTGTGTAGGTTTCGTGTCACATTCCAAAGACATGCATTATGGTAGGTTAATTAGTCACTCTAATTTACCCAAATGCGAGTGTGTCTGACTAGTATCAAAGTAACCTTGCTCTTGTCATGAATAGCCATCAATGCTGACATGACTTTAAATAAACAAATAAGTCCAGTCCTTGAAAGAACAAAATTGTGAGCATTTACAAATGTAGTTCTCACACCATGGGTGGAGTCAGTCAGCTCGGTGTGGGATTATTCCAATGAGCCTAATGGTAGAGCAAAATCTCAACGGTTTGTTGAAGCACATGTTTTCAAATGTAGGCCTCCTATAGAAACATGACTGGGTTGTCAAATTTTACAATTTGTAGGTTGGTAGACACTCCAGATACCCAAATGTATATGCACAAACAATGAATATTGACTTTTACATAATATGTCCCAATTAACAATGTGTTGTCTGTTCTTTGCCTGTTTGTCCTATAGGGTCATACTCAAGCAGTGCGTTCTCTCGCTTTTAGCCCTGATGGAAAGTGGCTTGCTTCAGCCAGTGATGACAACACAGTCAAGGCATTAAACATATTTTATTTCAAATGTATGTGCTTATATTAGCATGTTTGTAAGCTGCCTCATTTTGTGTATTTTTCCACTTTTTCTCCTTATTTTAGCTGTGGGATTTAACAGCTGGGAAGATGATCACAGAATTCACAGCACACACATCAGCAGTTGGTGTTGTCCAGTTTCACCCCAATGAGTACCTTCTGGTTTCAGGGAGTGCTGACAGGTATTGAATGACAGTCAACAGTCAATGCACAGAGTTACAGACTTTTGGAAACAGTGAGTGCAATATGTGGATTGAAAATGTGAGAAGAAGGTGGTTGTTGATAAACATAAAAACTTGACTGATCAGAAACACAAAGTTTTAGATCGAATCAGTGTCTCTCTCTCTCTCTCTCTCTCTCTCTCTCTCTCTCGCTATATATACAGTGGGGCAAAAATGTATTTAGTCGGCCACTGATTGTGTAAGGTCTCCTGCTTAAAAAGATGAGAGAGGTCTGTAATTTTCATCATAGATACACTTCAACTATGAGAGACGAAATGAGAAAAAAAAATCCAGGAAATCACACTAGGATTTTTAAAGAATTTTGTTGTAAATTATGATGGAAAATAAGTATTTGGTCAAAAATAAAAGTTCAACTCAATACTTTGTAACATAATCTTTGTTGGCAATGACAGAGGTCAAACTTTTCCTGTAAGTCTTCACCAGGTTGGCACACACTGTAGCTGGTATTTTGGCCCATTCTTCCATGCAGATCTCTAGAGCAGTGATGTTTTGGGGCAACAAGGACTTTCAACTCCCTGCAGACATTTTCTATGGGGTTGAGGTCTGGAGACTTGCTAGGCCACTCCAGGACCTTGAAATGCTTTCTTCGTTGCCCGAGCGGTGTGTTTGGGATCATTGTCATGCTGGAAGACCCAGCCATGTTCCATCTTCAGTGCTCTCACAGATGGAAGGAGGTTTTGGCTTCTCATGATACATGGCCCCATTCATTCTTCCCTTAACACGGATCAGTCGTTCTGTCCCCTCTGCAGGAAAAACAGCCCCAAAGCATGATGTTTCCACCCCCATGCTTCACGATAGGTATGGTGCAACTCAGCATTCTTCTTCCTCCAAACAAGACACGTTGAGTTTTTACCAAAAAGTTCTATTTTGGTTTCGTCTGACCACATGATATTCTCCCAATCCTCTTCTGGATCATCCATATGCTCTCTGGCAAAACTTCAGACGGGCCTGGACATGTACTGGCTTAAGCAGGGGGGCACGCCTGGCACTGTAGGATCTGAGTCTCTCTCTGCATAGTGTGTTACTGATGGTAGCCTTTGTTACTTTGGTCCCAGCTCTCTGTAGGTCAGTCATCAGGTCCCTCCGTGTAGTTCTGGGATTTTTGCTCACCGTTCTCATGATCATTTTGACCCCACGGGATGAGATCTTGCGTAGATCAAGGCAGATATCAATGGTCTTGTATGTCATACAGTTGCTCCCACAGTTTGATTTATTCACACCAACCTGTTTGCCTATTGTAGATTCACTCTTCCCAGCCTGGTGCAGGGTCTACAATTTTCATCCCGGTGTCCTTCGACAGCTCTTTTGGTCTTGGCCATGGTTGAGTTTGGAGTCTGACTGTTTGAGGCTGTGGACAGGTGTCTTTTATACAGATAACGAGGTCAAACAGGTGCCATTAATACAGGTAACGAGTGGAGGACAGAAGAGCTTCTTAAAGAAGTTGTTACAGGTCTGTTGGAGCCTGAAATCTTGCTTGTTTGTGGGTGACCAAATACTTATTTTCCACCATGATTTACAACTAAATTCTTTAAAAATGCTATATATATATATATATATATATATATATGTGTGTGTATATGTATATATATATGTATATGTATATGTATATGTGTGTGTATGTATTTTAAAAAAAATTCCTTAGATTTGATTCTGTCAATTCCAGTGATTTGGGTCTCAATGAATAATATAAATGCAGGTGTGTGTCACTTAATGTCCAGGATATGTGCTATTAAAGTGCAGATTATGTGATCTGGACTTCATCACAACATCATATTAAATATTTGTATACTTATATATACAGTAGTGTACTTCCCCAAATTAGAAATAAGTTGGGACAGTATGGAAAATGCATATTAAAAAAAAAAACCACACAGTGTATTTTACTTTTACTTTGACTTTTTATTTAATTGCGGACAGTATGAACCCAAGTTATTTCATGTTTTGTCTGGTCAACTTCATTTCATTTGTTAATAAACATCCATTTTTTTCATTTCAGACCTGCAACACATTCCAAAAAACGTTGGGGTGGGGACAAATTAGAGCTAGTAATGAATTAAAAACAACTAAATAATGATGTGATTTCAAACAGGGAATGTCAACACGTGATTGTAATCATGATTTGATACAAAAACAGCATCCACGAAATGCTGAGTGCTTGATGAACAAAGATGGGCAGATCTCCAATCTCCAATTCTCAAACAAATGTGTGACAAAATTATTGAAATTATTAAAAACAAGGTTCCTCAAAGAAAGATTGAAAGGGATTTATATATTTCTCCCTCTACATTGCCTAATATCATTAAACAATTTAAGAAATCTGGAAGAATTTCAGTCCGTGAAGGCCAAGGGCACATGCTTAAATTGAACCCCTGTGATCTTCAGTTCCTCAAAAGGCACTGCATCAGGAACCATCATTCAACAGTGATTACTTTATCACACCTTTATCAAGCACTACAATATAGATTTACATTCACAAATGCCACTTTACTCCAAAATCCGGGCTCTGTCTTGGTATGGGGCTGTGTAAGTGCCCTTGGCAAAGGTCATGTACACTTCTGTGATGTGCAGCATTAATCCAGAAGAGTACACAGATCTTAGAGCAACATAAGCTGCCTTCAAGACGTCGTCTTTTCCAGGGACGTCAATGAATTTTTCAACAAGACGATCCAAAACCACATGCTGCACACATTACAGAAGCATGGCTTCAGACGAAGAGGATACAAGTACTGGACTGGCCTGACTGCAGTCCTGACCTGTCCCCAATAGAGAATGTGTGGAGAATTTTGCTACTGCGACAAAGACAACCTCATACTGTTTCACATTTTAAGGCGTGTTTGCAGGAAGAATGGAACAAAACAACATTTGGAACACTATATTGCTTGTTATCCTTGGTGCCAAAATGGATTACAAAGTGGCAAATGCTTTACCATCCCAACCTTTTAAAAATGTTTTGCAGGACTGAAATGCAGGAATGGATGTCTGTTAACAAATGAAATGAAGTTGACCAGACAAAGCATGAAATATATTGGGTTCATACTGTTTGCAATGAAATAAAAATCAATATTTTCCATATTATCCCAACTTTTTCTGATTTGGGGTTGCAGAATATATTGCAGTGTTTCAATATATGAATTTATTTAATGTCAGCATTGACCCCCATATACATATTTTCTACATTTTTTTTTGTACTTTTAAAAATGGGTACAAATCTTTTGTCACTAAAGCTGTATGCATTCCAGTTATTCACTCAGCCCCTCATTACCCCATACCCACTCTCTTTTTCTGACACACACACACACACACACACACACACACACACACACACACAAACATTTATGAATTTAGATACCATCTTTATTTGACAGCGCACTTTTTTTTCTGTTGTATTTCCTCATGTGAGCATTTATTTCGGAATAGTGCAGGAAACTGACTGAGATTCCTGTATACCCTGTGAGAAACGAGTGCATTTAACTTTGTTGCCAAAAGGCAGATTTTTTCCTGTCCTCGTGTTGCTCATTGCAAAGATGCAATAGCTCTTACTCCGCTTCTTTATCCTCCATGGTGTGTCAGAATTTCTCCACAAATAGAAATGAATCTCAAATAGAAACTAATCTGCAACTGTTCCACGATGCACGTGTGGTTCTCCAGATCCAGTGCACATTATTCACCTGATTGGAAACCACTGCTGATCACTGTGTTTAAGTAGGTCAATAATCTTAACAAAAAGGATAATAACCTTATAGGCCAACGGATGTTGTCTAAACAGACATGCACAGCATGTTAAGCAGTCAAAGCCTGGTTAGTAACACTTAAAGCTTTGCTTCTGAATATCAGATTAAGAGAGGAATGGAGTAGATGGGCTGTTTGTCACTCTGCAACATTCCCTTTATTTTACTTTTCACACCCCACAACACAATGGACAGAATTTATTTTAAGGCCTCATGTCGCTGAATGCTGACCCTAATGAAGTTGCGAGCAACAACCTCACCATGGTGTTATTAATCAGTCTCCTCAAGGAACGCAAAGGAACCTCTCTGCTGAGTTTCAGGTCTTCCATCACTACTCTAGAAACCAAACTGGATTGTGTGCAAGCGATGGTCTCCGAACATAACCAGATGGTAACCTCTTTCGAGTCCAATGCTAACGTCCTGGATGAGCATACACTAGATCTTGAAGCAACTTGTGCTACATCAAAAGGTGCTAATGACTCTCAGCTAGTCATAAACCTTGGATTTCAAAGCCACCACTTTGATGGATTACCAGTATTACACTTGCTAATATTGCACATAAACTTTCCATTTATGCAGATGACCTGATTCTCTGTAACTCTAACTATTTCTTCCCTCCTACCTATATTCTACACTTTGGACAGATTTGACCAATTCTCAGGTTATAAATTGAATTTGCAAAAGAGTGAACTGTGTTTCATAAATACTCCTGCTAAAGCACATCCATTGTCTTTCTTTCCCTTTAAAATTGCATTGGAGAGATTTAAATATTTCAGTGTAGTTTTACCCAACTCATTTACTGACTTTCTTTTGAAAAATCTGATGAAAAAACAAATATAGATTGAACCTGTCCAGTTGGGCTTCCCTTCAAATTGTCCCTTGTGCGTTGTCAGCTTGATCAAAATGGTCACACCTCCTTTGATTTTTAGACATGTGGACAAAATTGTTGGTACCCCTCAGTTAATGAAAGAAAAACCCACAATGGTAACAGAAATAACTTTAATCTGACAAAAATCATAATAAATACAAAGTCTATGAAAATGAACAAATGAAAGTCAGACATTGCTTTTCAACCATGCTTAAACAGAATTATTGAAAAAATAAACTCATGAAACAGGCCTGGACAGAAATGATGGTACCCTGAACTTAATATTTTGCTGCACAACCTTTTGAGGTAATCACTGCAATCAAACGATTCCTGTATCTGTCACTGAGACTTCTGCACTTCTCAGCAGGTATTCTGGCCCACTCCTCATGAGCAAACTACTCCAGCTGTCTCAGGTTTGAAGGGTGCCTTTTCCAGACGGCATGTTTCAGCTCAGATGCTCAATAGGATTTAAGTCAGGGCTCATAGAAGGCCACTTCAGAATAGTCCAACGTTTTCCTCTTAGCCATTCTTGGGTGTTTTTAGATGTGTTTTGGGTCATTATCCTGTTGCAAGACCCATGACCTGCAATTGAGACCAAGCTTCTGACACTGGCCAGCACATTTCTCTCTAGAATTCTTTGATAGTTTTGAGACTTCATTGTACCCTGCACAGATTCCAGACCCCCTGTGCCAGATGCAGCAAAGCAGCCCCAGAACATAACAGAGCCTCCTCCATGTTCCACAGTAGGGACAGGGTTCTTTTCTTGATATGCTTCATTTCTCCGTCTGTGAACATAGAGCTGATGTGCTTTGCCAATAAGTTCCATTTTTGTCTCATCTGTCCATAGGACCTTCTCCCAGAAGCTTTGTGGCTTGTCAGCATGTAGTTTGGCAAATTCCAGTCTAGCTTTTTTATGTTTTGTTTTCAACAATGGTGTCCTCCTTGGTCGTCTCCCATTAAGTCCACTTTGGCTCAAACATCGATGGATGTTGCGATCTGACACCGATGTTCCTTGAGCTTGAAGTTCACCATTACTCTCTTTAGAAGTTTTTCTTGGCTCTTTTGTTACCATTCGTATTATCCGTCTCTTTGATTTGTCATCAATTTTCCTCCTGAGTCCACGTCCAGGGAGGTTGGCTACAGTCCCATGGGTCTTAAATTTCTGAATAATATATGCAGCTGTAGTCACAGGAACATCAAAGTGCTGGGAGATGGTCTTATAACCTTTACCTTTAACATGCTTGTCTATAATTGTCTTTCTAATGTCCTGAGACAGCTCTTTCCTTTGCTTCCTCTGGTCCATGTTGAGTGTGGTACTCACCTTGTCACCAAACAGCACAGTGACTACTTGAAACCCTATGTACAGGCCTGCTGACTGATTACAGGACTGTAGACACCTGTGATGCTAATTAGTGAACACACCTTGATTTAACATGTCCCTTTGGTCACATTTTTCAGGGGTACCATCATTTCTCTCCAGGCCTGTTTCATGAGTTTATTTTTTTTAATAATTCTGTTGAAGCATGGTTGAAAAGCAATGTCTGACTTTCATTTGTTCATTTTCATAGACTTTGTATTTATTATTACTTTTGTCAGTTACTTAAAGTTATTTCTGTTACCATTGTGGGTTTTTCTTTTATTAACTGAGGGGTACCAACAATTTTTTCCACGTGTGTATATATATTTTTCACCATGTCCCAATACGGTAGGTAAATCCGGTCAAAATTTAAATGAAAATGCAAACCATCGAACGAAAAAGGAAACTTGCAAAACTTGAAATTTGAAAATGCTTGAAAATGCTTTCCATACATCTGCACAAATATCCATCCAAAATTTAAAAGAAAATGCCTACATTTGCAATATAATTTTGTACATGAGCTTGAGTCTTTTGGGACAAAAATAATAATAAATTAAAAATAGTTTGTTATTCCTTTTTGTCATTCATCCTGGGGATTTCATGGTCATATCTAAAAGGGAAAATCTAAAAGGGAAAAGAAAAGCCAAGTGTCACTTCACTTTTCATATTCTTCATGACACACATAATAGGTAATTAATGTATTAAAGTAAAAAAGTAAAAAGCATTCCTTTTAAAAAAAAAACTATTTTTTTACTCGAGTTTTGAAATGGGATGTCTTTTATTGACGCCTCAAGGTACAGATCCATGACACTGAGGGAACATACCAGTTTGTACAACCGGAGACAAATGCATAAATCATACGAATATAGAATAAAAACTTTTTCAAACATGATGAAATAATATACACAGAATACTTTGGATTTCTAAAAATAAATGCTGATAAATTATTTTTGGATGTAGAAGGCATGATGCTGAAAATTTAAAAGTGTTAGAAAGACTTAAAACTATGTGTTGTATTTTCAGAGTGTTGCGCACGACTCTGCACATGTCTTGTGAACCTGCAAATGCTTGGGCACACTTGACACTTTTATTTTAAATAAGTAATCTGAGTATCTCTATAACCTCTCATAGATGTATCATATAAATGTCCTTAAAATCATACCTACTCTGCAAACGATTCTTCAAAATCAGCACGCATAGTGAGACCCTACAAACAGAGATTTAACCACTACGATTGCATCATATTTGGAGCATGGACCCTCGCAAAAATTGTAATGTGTCAAGTATTCCGGACTAGAATTGCAAGTAATTGTAAGTGGGGAAAAAAAGAAAAATAGATAGATGAAAGATATAGTGCTCATCTTGCACTTTCTTGATTTCCATTTGTTTATAAGCTTCTTACTTCTGTTGCCATCATGGCTGCTTACAAACTCCTTTGTTTGCCAGTCACTGAAAGTAATGTTGATACAAGCAGGTTTTTGCTCATTTGTTTTCCTATTCAGTGCTCTATCAGAGAAGCATTTTCAGTTTGTCTTTTGTATAGCTATCCGATGCATACAGGCTCCCTTATTTGTCCTTTGTTGCTAGACCTTGCCTTCTGGTGTTTCCCTCACACCAGAATCCTTACTGCACTTGATATACATTACAAACCATGTCAAATAGTTCCCATTTTTGTCTAATACCTTTTTAATAAATGCAGTTTGCAGTTGCAAGCTTTTGGCAGTATTGGCAATATTACATCAGCTGAATGACCAAAGATGAAAGCAAAGTCTGGATTTCAAATAAGCTCCCAAGTTCACTACATAAAGTATTGGCTTTCACACCTTATATACTGTTCCTGTGTTGATTATATTATTTAACTTTTTAATAATTTTTAATAACTATGAACTAATAGTTAATCTAACACAGCGTTTCTCAAAGTGTGGGGCGTAGGTATTGCAGGTGAGGCGCAAGGAATCGGAAGACATTAACATTTTTAAGCCTGTCTTTTTAGCCAATAAAAGGGGGCGGGCATAAGCCCCGGATGTCGGCGGAACAATATAAACAGTACAACAGGGCAGAAAACTCGCAGAATACCGTCAGCAGGAAAAGCGAAGGGTGAAAGCTGCGTCAGTGAGTAGTAAAGCACAAAATGCATTATACACAGTTGCATATAGAGTTGCCCCAGTGCAAAAAACCACACACAATAGCTGAGCAACTTATTCCCCCCGCTGCTGTTGACATGGTGTCAACTATGCTTGATGAGACAAGTGCTGCGAAGTTAAAAACAATCCCCCTGTCAACTCATTGAAAAACTGAAAGAAAATTGTTTTGCAATACAGGTGGATGAAGCCACAGACAGCAGTAAAAACAGTTTGTTCATTTCTTATGTCCGCTTTGTAAATTCGGAGTCACTGACAATGAGCGAGGACTTGCTCTTTTGCAAATCTGTGTGTTCTAATGTTAAGCTACTGATTTAGAAACATAAATTTATGTTACTTCAATAAATTGGGGCGATATGGGACAGGTGGGGCGTGAAAATTCCCCTTCTTCTGAGGTGGGGAATGATAGAAAAAGTTTGAGAACCACTGATCTAACATTACAAATTTGAACACCATTTGAATTTTTTATGTTTGTTTTTTTTTATTCTTGGAAGGAATCTTGGAATTTGTGCAAACAAAATGAATTGGTAAATGAGACCTATTCTTCTGTAGAGAGTAAAATGGATTAAAAAGACAGACTTCAACTCGCACTCAAGAGTATAAGTATGGATAATTCCTGGTACTCCGTATTGGCCAGAAATCAGCTTTAAAAAGCAAGTAGCAGCTCTTTAAATCAATGTGATTTAAAGAGTGGATGCTGGCAGGATGCCAGAACTTCTGCATATGCAAAATTGTATTTGGGCCTGTGGTTGCATAGCAGTTAAGGTACTGGACTGTGAACAAGAAGGTACAGCATACCAACTGTACTAAGGGACTGTGGTAGCCTAGTGGGTAAGGTATTGGACTATGGACCACAAGGTCCACCTCTGCCAAGCTGCCACTGTTGGGTCCTTGAGCAAAATGTAAATTGGAACATCTTAATGATGTACAAGGGACTAATTACATATTGAATGATGTGATGGGACTGTTGTAGCCTAGCGGTTAATGTACTGGACTATGGACCAAAAGGTACAGGGTTCAAAAATCCCAACTTTGCCACTGTTGGGTCCTTGGATTGTAAGACTGTATCAATTGTAAGTCTCTCTGGATAAGGGTGTCTGTTAAATGCTGTAAATGTAAATGTGTGACTGGAGTTTAGGTGAAATACGGTATGAAGCCTTGGTGTCAGACACAACAGGTAACCTTCAGAGGTCTTGAGGAGCTGAGGTTAACCCTCGACAGGTCAGACCCTGGTGGCTCAAGAGGGACCTCCACAATGTTAGGCCAGGTGTTTTAATGTTATGTCCGATCTGTGTATAAAGTCTAAGGTCTAAAAGGCATATAGATTTCATTGATTAACACAAATTTAGCACACACACTGTGTAGTGTTCAGTTTTGCAGGCCAGATTGTTTTATATTAATGGGCTTATCTTCCATGGTGATTCTTTTATAATTAAGACTGAAGTAACTTATTTGCTAAATATCTCAGGGCTTCATCATCTTTAAGTTTACAACCTTAGTTTAATTTAAAATCATGTAACTTTTTTTGACAGGACTGTAAAGCTATGGGATTTGGAGAAATTCAAGATGATTAGCTCATCAGAGGGAGAAACAGCTGCAAGGTTTGCATCAAAATTTCTAGCATTTATGTTGTTTTTTTGCCCTTACATACAATTGAAACATCAGTTTTGCTAGTTCTTTCAGTTTTATCAGTCTCTCTCTCTCTCTCTCTCTCTCCCCCGCATGTAGGTGTGTTTTGTTTAGTCCTGATGGTAGCTGTCTGTACATTGGCTCAGATGACACATTGCGAGTTCATGGCTGGGAGCCAGACCGTTGTTTTGATCTGGTACATGTTGGCTGGGGAAAACTGGCGGACATTTCCATCTGCAACAATCAAATGGTATACACTTACATTTAACAATATTTTTTACCTTATGTATGTATACATTGATGAGCCAAAATATTGTGACCACCTGGGTGGCAATAAGGTAAGTTTCAATTTAGGTGTGTCAAACTGACATCCATTTGATTACTCAGACCCAGGTTTTCCCAATATAACGTTACCCAGAACATCACACGTCCTGCACTGGTCTTCTTCCCACATTGCATCCTGGTGCCTCTACCTCCTCAGGTAAAAAGTACACACTTACCTGGCCATCCTCATTATGTTGAAGAAAACAAGACTTAGTACTTAGTCCAGTTATGACACTTGAAAGCGCATTGTGGCTATGCAGCCCCATACTCAGCAGGTTATCGTGCAATATGTGGTGTGATATGTTCCTCCCATAATCTTCATTTAAATAATTCTGTGAATTGTGCCACACAATCCATGTGCATTGTTGAGCTTTGGGTGCCCCACATCATGCTGCCATTTGTTCCTCATCTGAACACTAAATAGGTACTCACTATTGCTGATCAGGAGCACCTGACAAGTCTCACCATTTTATAGATGCTCTGACCGTAGTGATTTGCCCTTGTCAAAGTGGATCACATCTTTATGCTATTCTGTTTATTTTCAAACATTAATCTGACTATTTGCTTGCCATCTAAAATATCTCAGACTTTGACATGCTCACTTCTGATGAGAAAATGAATGTTGTTATTAGATAACTCTGAGGGATCATGTTCTGGCTCATCAGTATACAGCTGTAGTCAGTCTCAGATAATTCAGTGTTAATGCAGAGTTTTTGTGGTGGCAGTACCCCATTTGTACACACCTGATATCAATAGAATCAAACCCCACTAGTCAAACTCTATCTGAATTCCCACTACAACATATATGATAATACCCTATAACCCGTTATTCAAACTACTTACCTGCTATAAGCAATGGGGTTTGGAAATACACTCTCCTGCTACTGTTCAACTGCTTGTTCATGCAAATATATAATCAGCCAGTCTCATGTTACTCGATACATTTTAGGCATGGAGACATCAAGACAAGACAACCTGCGGAAGTTGAAACTAAGCAGTAGAATAGGGAAGAAAGGTGATCTTTAGGGTTTACAGAGAGTAGTCTAAAAAAGAGAAAATATCTAGTGAGCTGCAGTTCTCCATATGAAAATCCCTTGTTGAGATCAGAGAAAATGGCCAGACAGGTTTGAGCTGAGAGAAAGGCAACAATAACTCAAATAACCACTTGTTAAAACTGCAGATGAGCTACTTGCAGCAGAAGACCACAACTGGTACCAATCCTGTCAGATAAAAAAAATCGATCGATTTCCATGGGCTACACCAAAACTGGACAATTGAAATAGGAAAAACGTTGTCTTGTCTGAGTCCCGACTTCTGCTGTGATATCTACATGGTCAGAATTGGGCCTGAACAACATGATAGCAAGGATCCATCCTGCCTTGTATCAACAGTTCTGGCTGGTGGTGATGTAATGATGTGGGGGATATTTTCTTTCCACACTTTGGGCAAATTAACACCAATTTAACATTGTTTAACTGCCAGAGCCAACCATTGTTGCCAACCATGTCCATCCCTTTATGACCACGTTGTACCCTGATGGCTACTTCCAGCAGGGTAATGCGCCAAAAACTCAAGCTGTGGCAAACTGGAATCTTGAACATGACAATGGGTTCAGTGTACTCAAATGGCCTCCACAGTCACCAGATATCTATCCAGTAGATACAATAGATACACACTTGTGGTGGATGTGGTGGAACGAGAGTCTCATCATGGATGTGCAGCTGACAAATCTGGAGCAACTGTGTGATGCTAACGCGTCATTATGGGCCAAAATTTCTGAGGAATGTACAGTGAATAATTATAATGCAGTTCTGAAGGGAAAGGGGGTCCAACCCAGTACTAGCAAGGTGTACATAATAAAGTGGCTGGTGAGCATATAATGGAAATAGATATAATGAATGGTTACTACCTCTACCTACGACCTTCACTTCCCATTCTATCTGTGAGTAAATTAATATTTCATTTTATTTAGTAGGTTATTGTAAGGTAATGGCTGCTTGTAATATTGTAGCATTTAGTGCAATACGTAACTTGTTGTGATATAGTAGTGAAAACTCGAAGTTCCCTCTGCCATTGTAATACACTGACATTGTTGGAAGTAGGTGGAGTTCTAAAATGTACAGAAATTAGTTAAGAGATAGTGTGACTTAAGCAGTTGTAAAATAAACAAATAGTACTTTTAACAAAAGTACAACAAAATACATAACACATTAGATAAATAAGACACAAATACAGAAATACCAGAGTTTTAATCAGATCCACTATAAACTGCAGAGTACCACTGCTAATTTACATTTAATCAAATTATGTGGGCCTACCACATGAATAGCACAGAGAAACTACAAAAACAATCAAGCCTTTTAGCAAAATATGGATGAAATAATAAAATGCCATCTATTAAATGTGTCACAAATTCTTCCAGATGTGTGTTTCTCACGGTGGAGTTACAGTCTGCCCTCTGGTGGAAAACTGCACTGATTTATCTGTCAGATACCACTAAAAGAGTCTTCTTATTGACATAGATACGCATAGATACACACATAGATATACCTGAGGTAAGGTAGCAGTTGATTAACAGTTACCTTCTGGAATTGCAAAATACAATGCCTGCTGAACTAAGCATTAGTTTCACTTTGTTAAGCATTATTTGACCACCTCAAAGAGTCATCTGTTTAGAGAGGCATGGGGATCCTTTCTGAGCATCAAAGGTTGCTTGTAGTTTACGTAGTGATTCTGTTGCTTGAGGGAGGTTTTTTTTTTTCTTCTTCAAATATGGTTCTGCACCAGAGTAGATACAGTGCTGCTTGAAAGTTTGCGAACCTTTTAGAATTTTCTATATTACTGCATGAATATCAGCTAAAACATCATCAGATTTTCACACAAGTCCTAAAAGTAGATAAAGAGAACCCAGTTAAACAAATGAGACAACAATATTATACTTGGTCATTTATCTATTGAGGAAAATGATCCAATATTAAATATTAGTGAGTGGTAAAAGTAAGTGAACCTTTGCTTTCAGTATCTGCTGTGACCCCCCTGTGCAGCAATAACTGCAGCTAAACGTTTCCTGTAGCTGTTGATCAGTCCTGCACACCGACTTGGAGGAATTTTAGCCCATTCCTCCGTACAGAACAGCTTCAGCTCTGGGATGTTGGTGGGTTTCCTCACATTAGCTGCTCACTTCAGGTCCTTCCACAACATTTCCATTGGATTAAGGTCAGGACTTTGACTTGGCCATTCCAGAACATGAACTTTATTCTTCTGTAACCATTCTTTGGTAGAACGACTTGTGTGCTTAGGGTCGCTGTCTTGCTGCATGACCCACCTTCTCTTGAGATTCAGTTCATGGACAGATGTCCTGACATTTTCCTTTAGAATTTTTTGACATAATTCAGAATTCATTGTTCCATCAGTGATGACAAGCCCGGTCCTGGCCCAGATGCAGCAAAACAGGCCCAAACCATGATACTACCACCACCATGTTTCACAGATGGGATAAGGTTCTTATGCTGGAATGCGGTGTTTTCCAAACATAACGCTTTCCTTTTGAACCAAAAAGTTCTATTTGGTCTCATCCGTCCACAAAACATTCTTCCAATAGCCTTCTGGCTCGTCCACGTGATTTTTAGCAAACTGCAGACGAGCAGCAATGTTCTTTTTGGAGAGCAGTGGCTTTCTCCTTGCAACCCTGCCATGCACACCATTGTTGTTCAGTGTTCTTCTGAATGGTGGACTCATGAACATTAACATTAGCCAGTGTGAGAGAGGCCTTCAGTTGCTTAGAAGTTACCCTGGGGTCCTTTGTGACCTCACCAACTATTACAACGACGCCTTGCTCTTGGAGTGATCTTTGTTGGTCCGACCACTCCTGGGGAGGGTAACAATGGGGTCTTGAATTTCCTCCATTTGTACACAATCTGTCTGACTGTGGATTGGTGGAGTCCAAACTCTTTAGAGATGGTTTTGTAACCTGTTCCAGCCTGATGCGCATCAACAACTCTTTTTTTGAGGTCATCAGAAATCTCCTTTGTTTGTGCCATGATACACCTCCACAAACGTGTTGTGAAGAGCAGACTTTGATAGATCCCTGTTCTTTAAATAAAACAGGGTGCCCACTCACACCTGATTGGCATCCCATTGATTGAAAACACCTGACTAATTTCACCTTCAAATTAACTGCTAATCCTAGAGGTTCACATACTTTTTCCACTCACTAATATGTAATATTGGATCATTTTCCTCAATAAATAAATGACCAAGTATAATATTTTTGTCTCATTTGTGTAACTGGGTTCTCTTTATCTACTTTTAGGACTTGTGTGAAAATCTGATGATGTTTTAGGTCATATTTATGCAGAAATATAGAAAATTCTAAAGGGTTCACAAACTTTCAAGTACCACTGTACATTCTAGCAAATGCCTGTTTGTATAGTTTTCCTCTGGTTGTCTTTTTCCAATACAGATTTAAGAGGAACAATTGCAAAGTTGTGTTTGTATACACTCATTGACCAAAAAAAAAAAAGAACGAGTTGTTGGATTCGAATGAAACTTTATATGTATGAATGTTATGATGCTGTATGTAAGCGATTCCAATATTAAAGCGGATGTTAGTTAGGATACTTTTTTGGGGGAAAACTGTACAATTGAAAGGAAGAGGTTCTCGTACCCTATTAGGCAGCCTCTGGCCTGGAAACGGGATGAGATGCAGTTCGGCACTGGAGACAAATAGGTTCCGTATGGTATACTGTTTCTCAGGCCCCACTACCTCAAATTGTTCCATGGCTAGGCCCAGGGTTTCCAAGCAGAACATTTCCTGGTGCGCCATGCTCACTGTGAAATGAAATGCACTATGTGTGATGACATTTTTCTCCAATGACAACCATTAACACTTTCCTGCCAATGTATGTGAATTGTGCCAATTGAACTTGATGATCAACCCACTAAGACATTGTACATTTTACAAAGTTACTATAATGAGATTCAGTTATTCAGGTAGGTCAGAGTAAAGAAAAAATGCAAACAAAGTCTAATTTTTTTCCTTAGGTTGGAGTGTCATGCAGCCAGACGAATGTGAGCTTATATGTTGTTGATCTCAATCGAGTGAAGAAATCTGGTTCCATAATCCAAGGGATAATTCAGGGGGATCAGCAGCTTGCAGCAGCTACTCCTAAAGGTGCAACACTCTGGTGCAACAATGAGCGACCCACCATGTCCTGCAACAGACAGAAGTATGTCTCAAAATGCTTTTGGCCAAGGCATGCATTACACAGAGTCTAATTATAATAAATAAAAATTGGGAAAATACAATGTCATTGGGCATCCTAGATGTTATATATAAGAATTAAACTAAATTACCTAAATATAAATTCTAACATAATAATTCATAAAATAATATACAAATAATAATAGTTTAGACAGAACTAAAAATAATTATTATATTATATTATAAAATATAAGGTATAGTAAATTGAAGAGAATACAACATTATGGAGAATGTAATAAAATAGAGAATGTAATAAATAATATAAAGACAATGATAAACTAGCTATAACTGAATAGTACATATAATAAAATTCTTACTATAGTATGCAGAATAGAATGGAGAATATAAGCAGTTCTCTTGGCACTATTTAGTCCAGTATAAATGATGTCAACAATTCAGAAATACACTCACTGACAAAAAAATAATGCACCAAGACGGAGTTGTTGGGATTGAATGAAGCTTTTTATGTGTGAATGGAATGATGATGTTTGTAAATTATTACAATATTGGAGCAGAAGTGTAAATTTATTGGGGAAAACTGTACAATTGAAAGGAGGCTCTCCTGTTGTGCAAGATGAGATATGGTTGGGCCGGAGGCATACAGGTGTTGTATGCTATCCTGCAGCACATTTGCCTACAGATATTGCAGCCGGGCCTGTAGATCCTGTACACTCATAGGTTGCCAAAGCTGGCATCCCAGCTGGTCTCAGAAATGCTAAATTGGTGATAAATCTGGAGACTGGGCAGGCAAAGGAAGTGTTGAAATCTGACAGAGACATTCATGGGGATCCTTTACTGTGTGTGGGCAAGCATTATCCTGCTGAAAAATGCCAGTTGGAAGCCCTGCCAATAGAGGCAGCACATGGGCACAGGATGTCCACGGTGGACTGTGGGAGCCTAGCGGTTAAGATACTAGACAATTTACCAGAAGGTCCATGGTTCAAATTCCACCTCCTTCAGCAAGGCCCTTAACCCACAGTTCAGTTGTAAGTCGCTCTGGTTAAGGGCACCTGCTAAATCATGTAAATGTAAATGTCCTGCACGTATCACTGAGCAGTTAGTGTCTCTCTTATCAGTTCTAGGGGTGTCCAACTGTCGTATGAGATGGTTCCCATGATCATCACACCAGCAGTTTGGGCAGTGTGCCACTCCATACTAAAAGCAGGATTGAACTCATACCCAGCCCAATACCTGACCATCATTACATCCCAAACAGAAACTGGATTTCATCACTAAAGATGATATGGTTCCACTCCGTAGCAGTCCTCGTTCATGGCACCACTACAAACGAGGCTTCAAGAAGAGATCAAACGATGCTCTCAAGAGGTGATCTGTCTGGGCCGCCTGGGCCCTGTTCAGTGTGTGTGCTTGCCCTCACGAAACCACTGTTTCCCACAGCTCCTGACAGCTAGTCAGAATGGCATTTCGCCAAAATGACCACCCTGCTTCTTTCAGTCCAATGATGCGCCAATGATTGCTCAGTCTGTCAACTGAGTGTTGTAGAGGCATGTCAAGCAGTGAGAGCATGTCTAGCAGTCTCTCGCAAAGAGGTACACTACCCAAAAGTAGAATCTGAGAGACTTTTATAGGGGAGTGGGGGACGCATTTTTATGCCCTCCTGTGGCAAGACACAGTGTATAATTGGACCACACCTGTAATAATTTGCGTATCTTCCAGAGACATTCCAGTCTGCCATTTCTGTCTGAATGCGTTATGTTTTTGGACACGAGTATATACTCTAGTTCACAAACTATTGTATGTACTGTGCCAGTTTTTTATATACATAGAGATTCTAAGTTGAGAATCAAAAATGACACACACGTTTCTAGGTTAATGATTTATCCCCAAGTTCAGTGATCAAAGAGCCTTCCTTGGATCACTGGCGGCATTATCAGAACTCAGAAACAGTTTCCGTTATTATCAGAACTCTGTTTCCCTTTATGCAAATTAAAGAAATTATTTTACATGCCAACAAATCCTTTAATAGCTTTAATACATCTACTGAAATATTTTATCTTAACCAATATATAAAGCTGTATATTGCCAACATACAAAAAAGATATATTAAAGCAACTAATCAGATTACCCAGAAGGAGCATATATAATGTCAACAACTAAATATGTTCACTATGAATTTGATCAAGGAAGGCATTTTATTTAATTAAATACTAACATATAAATCAAAACAAAAATGTATTCTTAGCCAGAACACAGCCTAAGTTTAGCTTTTAGTCTAGTTAGTTTTATTTTGTGTCACTCCATGAGGCAGAGTTTTGTGTTTTAATTGTTTGCTTTGTCCAAGATTATTTTGTGAATTTTAATGTTTGCTTTGCCTCATATATTTACAGTGGGGGCCAAACGTTTTCTAGCTTGTATTTTTTTCGAATTTACCGTATTTTTCGGACCATAAGGCGCACTTAAAATCCTTTAATTTTCTCAAGAATCGACAGTGCGCCTTAAAATGCGGTGCGTCTAATGTATGAATTCATTCTGGTTGTGCTTTCTGACCTAGAACCGATTGTAGATGGTACACGGCGCTCATAAATCTGTCAAAATGTTTTAGCACGGCCTTGGTAAGTTACGAAGCTTACGGCCACCGTAGTGCGCAGCATTGCGGAGTAATACGGTATGTGCTTCAGCATTAGGGTACGTGCATGCATTCATTCATTTATTTTCGAAGCGGATTTCAAACACAACGCTATCAGTCACGCAGTACAACATGGACATAGAGCAGCTGTGAGAGAATTCAGCATTAACGAATCAATGGTACGGAAGTGGAGGAAGCAAGAAGACGCCCTGCGCCAGGTAAAGAAGATCAAACTGAGTTTCCGATGGAACTTAAGAGTTTTGTTTCATTTAATGCGCCTTATAACCCGGTGCGCTTTATAGCCCGAAAAATACGGTAATGTTTTATTACAAATAATATAGTCAGCACAGCAATTTGAGAGGAAAGGTGAATTCCTGGAAATAATATCTTGTGATGAATTTCAGTATTTAATAGTAAGTTGTATGTTCCCCTTTTAGTAATAATAATAATAATAATAATAATAATAATAATGATAATCATAATAATAATAGCGGAACCCAAGGCACTGGATTTTGTTTTAAGGCAGCACTTGAGTAGGCATGGACTTAAATGTTGTGCAAAATTTGATGCACCAACATTTTATCCCAGCAACATTTCACTTTTTGCTACCTTCAAGTGCCCCATACAATGGTGTTTGAAAGTTTTTGAACTCTTTTAGAATTGTCTATTTTTCTGTGTGAATATGACCTATGAAACTTAAACCCTCAGAAAGAAAGCCTTGTTTGTGCTCACCAGGCCGGAAAAGGTTACAAAGCAATGTCTAAAGTGTTTGGACTCCTGACTGTGTACAAAATTGAGGTGATTCTAGTCTATTGTAACTTTGTCAACCAACAAAAATCATGCCAAGAGAAAAATGTCCAATAGAAAGGAGCCAGGGGTAACTTCTAAGCAACAAAAGGCTTCTCTCACACTGGCTAATATGAGTATTCATGAGTTCAGTATCAGGAGAACATTAAACAACAATGGTGTGCATGGCAGGGATATAAGGGGAAAGACATTGCTCTCCAAAGAGAACATTGCTGCCCATGACGTGGCACATGGACAGTCCAGAAGGCTGTTGTCTGAACTGAATATCAAGATAACGTGGGTGATGCAGCAATGTAGCAACGTCGCAGGCACAAGGTATTCTACCAAAGTTTGGGTCAGTATCCTGCCGCAGTATGAATACTTCTCCACAAAGATCCAAACAATTATTTTCACTTTTGACCCTAACTGTGTATAAACATCGAAGATTATGGACACACAAACATTTCATTGACACCTTAGGCACAAAAAGGCCTTGAGGCAATAAAGTAGTCAAATATTTCAGTGACCAAGAGTAGTGCTAAACTGCTTAAAAAGTCTTCAATTTTAGACTCTTTTGCATTGATGACAGCACTGCAGACCCTTATCACTTTTTTGAACAACTTCCAGAGGTTGCCACTTGGAATGTGTGTCAAACAGTCCTCAAGAAGTCCAAGTGCAAACCTTCAGTCCAACTCATCCCAAACCAACTCAACTGTAGTGTTCAGATCGGGTGTCTGTGGGCACCAGGTCATCTGTTGCAGCACTCAGACTTTCCTTGTTTGCAAGACAATTTTTACCCAACCTTGAGTTTTGCTTAGGATCTTTATCATGTTGGAAAACAAACATCTGTCAAACTGGCAAGTGACCAGTAACACCCACACCATTACACCTCACCCACGCTTGCTAGCGTCATCCATTCACCTTCTCTCATCTCAGAAAATCATGACAGTTTGGGCCAAAAACATCTAATGTGGACTTCTCTGACTAGCCTAAAATATGTCCTGTTTGGGAAGTGTTCTTTTTCCCAAAGCAGTCTTTTCTTCTTGTTGGTATCTCTCACAAGAGGTTTCTTTGCAGAAATTCTGCCATAAACATTGAATTCCTGCTCTTAACTATTTATGTTGAGATGTGTTTGTCGGTAGAACTCCATGAAGCAATATTTTAGCTGTAACTGAAACGTTGGTGCTGTTAACTGGTGATTTCTTAAGCTAATGACTTTTATATGCTTGTCATATGAGCTGATCTCAACAGTACAACCTGGTGTTCTTACGTAAGTTTGTCTTTCAGTATCAAAGACTATTCATTATTGATGGAATGTTTACATTTGTGTTATTCATCAAGAACATGTCAACAATCCAGAGATGGCAACAGAAAAAGGATGGGACAGACTAAGTGTTATGGCTCACCCAAAGTAATTGAAAGTGCTCTTTTAAGAACTTCGATGTATTTTGCTCGAATATATGTCTGATTCGAGTGCTCCCTCAGGGACCACTTGACAAAGCAAGCAACAAGTATGTTGTCCTTGATGATGTGTGTGTGTGTGTGTGTATAGATGGATGGATAGATAGATTAAAATTGTATGTATATTAGAATTACAATATTTATTAAAGTTCTGTACCATATTTTATTAATTTCAGTTTTAGATTAATCTTTTTATCGTATATGTGTATGTAGATTGAAACACAATGTAGCGGAAGACAGGTGCAGTCCTGAAGGGGAGAGGCATAGTCCCAGCAGTGAGGATGAGCGTGATGAGAAGGAGAGCAGTGCCGAAATTACAAACCCAGATGATTATAAAGAAATCTTTCAGCCACGAGCTGCCATCTGTGAGAAATCCACAAAATTCATGTGCCTGTCTTATCCACATTTTGTACTTTCAACATATCTCACCTTATCTCTCCCTGTCTGTCTGCCTTTGTCTTTTGCACTGTCTGGTATTCTCTATCTAGCACGCACACCTCCCAAAAGGAGTGAACCCTTCCCTTCGCCACACGAGGATGGAAAGTATAGCTCTGTATATTGCAATGTTAATTTAAATTTGTGAATGCATCGTTTCCTGGTGGTAATGTGTTTTATGTGTATGTATGTTTGTGTGTGTGTGTGTGTGTGTGTGTGTGTGTGTGTGTGTGTATGTATATATATATATATATATATATATATATATATATATATATACACACTCATTAAGAGGAAAAGCACCCAGATAGAAAATGTTGGATTGGTTGCAAAACTCTGTTTCAGGCAGATATGTAAATGACTACATGTGTGGTATGTAGTCACAAGAGTCTGTAAAAAGGCTCTTAGAGGCTACTTTTGGGTAGTGTACATCTTGATGAGAGATTATTGACTGCTAGCCATGCCTCTACGATGCAGTCAGACATTTTGCCCAGTTGACAGACTTTGAGAGGCATTTTGATGAATTTCTTGCCGTTCTGGCCTAGCTGCTAGGACATGTTGGGAGCAGTGGTTTCGTGAGGGCACGCACACATGGTGACCAGGCTCTGGACAGCCCAGACAAACCAACAGTAGAGAGGATCGTTCGATCCACTGACAAGCACGAGCAGCTCCCACAGTTTTGTTGTCCACCATCCAGACACCTTCATTAAATATTTCACTACTGGTGATCATCTGGTGACCCATTTTTTGTGACAATCGATCATCTGTAGTAGGTATATGAGGGACACTAACAACTCAGCAATACTGTATGTACCGGACATCTTGGCACCACGTGTTGCCTCTCATGACAGGGCATGCAACTGGCATTTTTCAGCAGGATAATGCTCACCCAAGCACAATAACACGTTCTAGGCCTGCATGGTCACCAGATTTATCACCAGGCTAGCATTTGTGTGTGCAGGATCTACAGGCCCAGCTGTGGGCAAATGTGTCATAGAGGCATGGTTAACAGTCAACAATCTCTCACCAAGAGGTACACTACTCAAAAGTAGTCTCTGAGAGCATTTTTACATGTTCTTGTTGCAAAAGCCAGTGTCTAGTCAGACCACATCTATAATCATATACACATCTCCCTGCTACGTAACTGCATGCCGAGTTTTGCAAACTGAGTGCTTTATGTTTTTTGTCAATGTGTGTGCATGTGTGTCTGTATATTTGTTTCTCTTTTAGGTAGCTTCGTGGTGAAGCCCTGTCCAATGGCAGAGATTATTACTCCAGTACCTGTTCGAGTATGTGCTGCTATCTAGATCTGTTACACTCTGTGTCTTGCATTTTTTACATTTATGAAGCTAAAAAACAAATGTGATATTTTTTTACATTTACTACTTAACAGCTGAAGGCCCCCAGTGCATGCTCAACACCTCTTTTGCATACGGAGTACACAGCAGTGACCAGAAACCCATCTCACCCTATTTCTGCAGAATCAATCTCAAAAAGTGTTGTGGGTACATCTGACCACAATCTGTCTGTCATCTCTTCTATACGCAATGAGCCTATTGGCCTTAACTTTGGGGAGTTTTTACCAGTGAGTACAACGTTCACTTCAATATATAATTTTTCTCTGAAATTAGAAAATTTCTGTGTGCCTATGTTTGTGTGTGTATTCAATAGCCTGTGCAAAGTGGTAAGACCAGTGTCACTGCTGATGAGGAGGCTTTGGGTCAGATCAGAAAAGGGCATGATACCATGTGTGTGATGTTGACTAGCAGACACAAAAACCTTGAGATGGTGCGGGCTGTTTGGACAGGCGGTGACATAAAGGTAATTAACATGTTTTAAGTATATTCTAGTACTCTCTGAAGGGATGCTGGTGCACACTGAGTGTCGCTCCTCTAGTTTTAGTACTGTTAGTCGTTCTTAGACATTCATTTTAGATTAATTATACTAACAGTATAAGCTTATCTTGTGTTATCTCCATAACTTATGCATATTTTAATGGCCGTTTTATGTATTCAACATACAAGTCAAACTGTGATTCACTGCATGTGGGGTTAACACTAACTGAGCCCCCTGCCAAACTTGGAACTGCTGAACTGCTAAACTTAACAGGGAAAAGGAACATTTGGTACCTTCACAAACTCATGTGTGACGTACTCAAGCTACATATTTTGTATCTTACAAGAAAGATGTGTGTACACAGCAAGTATTGAGCGCTGCTTTGTATTGAGCAGGTAGTTCTGTATATTTGCACAAACTGGTGGCTTGCACTCAGGATTTCAGTAGTAAAATAAATCAGAAATTATGCCAATGCGGGTTGGCTTACACTGCTCACCAGTTTCTGCAATTTTAGACTTTTCGGTATGCACTGGACGGGACTCCCTTGAAGTGCTGCAACGCACTTGGGATTTTACACGGAAAAAATTGAGTGGTCTCTACTGGTCTACAGATACTTCACCACCATCCAAAATGTGGAGCAGATTTTAAATGTATTGAGGAGTCTACAAAGACGAGCACTGTCAACGTCAGTGGCCAGAAGTATGGAGCTTTTTAATATACAGTCCCTCACTAATAAATCCACTCAACTGTAAGATCACATTTTGGATAAGAAGCTTGACTTTATGTGCTTAATTGACATTGACGTGGCATCAAAATTGACTTTACAGTGTGCTGAATGAAGCATGCCCTCCTGGGTATAAATACAGTGGAATAAACATGCAAATCTGATCATGGTAGTGCTTTAGCCATCTTCCATTGGGTCAAGCTAGTAATGTCATTAGTGACTCTATAACTCTACATCTCTTGAATATCTTGCTGTTAAATACAAGAGCAGATGAATCATGACACTTGTTCTTCTCATTTATTGTCCCCTAAATATAGTTCATCATTTTTCATAGACTTTCAAGAGCTTCTGGCACTCCTGTGCACAACATCCACTAATGTTATGATCAGTTTACTCTGGGTGTTCCAGTTATCTCCAACAGTCCAAAGATCTGTGTTAGGCTAGTTGGTGTATCTAAAATGCCCCTGTTGTGCGAGTGTCTGTGTGAATGCATGAGTGCATGTGCCCAATGCTGGATTGGTGCCCTGTCAAGGGTTGTCCCTGTCTTGTGCCTTGTGCTGCCGGCTAGGCACCAGCTTTCCCGCGATCCTGATCCTGATTAAGCGGTTATGAGAATGAATGAATAATTGACAACATATTGACAACACTTTTTCTCACTTAGCTGCAAAGTTACTGAATGTGACTGAGTACCGTGGTATCAAGCAGTATATTGATATTCCTACTCACAATCAAGGATGCACCCTTAATCTGGTCTTTACAGACTCAGTTCTGGTTTACAGTTAGCAGGTTTATGATCTTGGTGTGTCTGATCACAGTGATCCATTGACTTATCACTTCAGTGTCTCTCCATTACATCCAAGCCCAGCCCAAGCCACTGATGAGATATCGAAATTGGGAAAGTTTTGACCCTTCTGTTGTGTATAAAGATCTCCAAAGCACCACCTGTACACCAACTGAATTAGTGGGGTTGCACAAACAGATCTGTTTAACTGTCATACCCCAGTCAAGACAAGTGTTGTAAGTGGTAGCTCACTTTACTAAAAAGGAATCAAAGTAACCTGACTCTCAAAAAATCCAGAACCCAAAATACTAAGAGTATGGGGATTTAGCAGATGGAAGTGGAAGATGCAGGTGGAAGTAATCATGACTGGAAGCAATCGATTGGTTGAAGAAAACACGGAGTATAGAGAGTGTAGCACTGTGCTCTGGACCTGTGCCCCGTGCCAACTTTAATGAAAACATGCATGCCGACCATTAGTCCATTCTCAAAACGAGTTATAAATCCTTTCCAGCTGGGAATGTTATACCATTTCTAAAGGAGCTATCTTTCAACCCCTCATCAAGAAGCCTACACTTGAGACAGATATTGTTGCCATTTTGTCAAAGGTACTACGACCCCAAATCAGAAAGTTTGGATGGTATGGAAAATGCAAATAAAAAAAATGCAGTGTTCCTTACTTTTACTTTGATGTTTATTTCATTGCAAACAGTATACACCCCAAATATCTAATGCTTTGTCTGGTCAACTTCACTTCATTTGTTAATAAACATACATTCCTGCATTTCAGGCCTGCAATACATTCCAAAAAAAGTTGGGAAGGGGACAATTCAGGGCTACTAATGAATTAAAAACTAAATAATGATGTGATTTCAAACAAGTAATGTCAACAGGTAATTATAATCATGATTTGGTCCAAAAGCAGGAACCATGAAAGAGACCATGAAGAGTCTCTGAGGATCAAAGATGGGCAGAGGATCTCCAGTTTATCAAGAAGTGTGTAAGAAAATTATTGAAATGTTTAGAAACAATGTTCCTCAAAGAAAGATTGGAAGGGATTTACATATTTCTCCCTCTACAGTATATATTATCATTGAACAATTCAAGGAATCTGGAAGAATTTCAGTGCATAAAGGGCAAGGGGGGCAAGCCTAAACTGAATACACTTAAAACTTTACTGTGCAAAAAAGAAGCCTCATATTAACTATGTCCAGAAGTGGCATCAACTTCTCTGGGCTCAGAGGCATCTGGGATGGACCATCACATTGTGGAATTGTGTATTGTTGTCAGACCAATCAGTATTCCAGATCTTTTTTGGAAGATATGCATGCCATGTGCTCTAGACCAAAGACAAACAGGACCATCCAGACTAATGTTAGCAACAGGTCCAGAGTCTCTCATGGGATTGGATTGGGTCGGTGCCCTTGGCAAAGGTCATTTTCAGTTCTGTAATGGCAGTATTAATGCAGAAAAGTACATTGAGATTGTAGAGTAACATTAATTCCTTTACTAGCGACATCCATGCATTTTTCAACAAGACGATGCAAAACAAGTCAAATCAGAAAACATTAAAATATTTCAATTATTTTCTTATACATTAGTTGACCGCTGGACATTCTCTGTCCACTTTTACTCCTCAAAGGCTGAGCCTTTCGTGGATACTGTTCTTGTACCAAATCATCATTTTATCACTTGTTGACATCACCTGTTTGAAATCATAAGCTTTTATCTCATTACTAGCCATAAATGCCCCCTTCCCAACTTTTTTGTTATGTGTTGCAGGCCTGAAATGCAAGAATTTATGTTTATTAACAAATAAAGTGATGCTGATCAGACAAAATATTAAATATTTTATGTTCATACTGTCTGCAATGAAATACATTTACATTTACATTTACAGCATTTAGCAGACGCCCTTATCCAGAGTTACAATTGGTACAGTCTTACAATCCAAGTAATTGTGGGTTAAGGGTCTTGCTCAAGGACCCAACAGTGGCAGCTTGTCAGAGGCAGGATTTGAACCCGGGACCTTCTGGTCCAGAGTCCAATACCTTAACCACTAGGCTACCACAGTCCCAATAAAAAAAAATCAAAAGTCAAAGTACAAGTCAGGAGCACTGTGTTTTATTTATATTTGCATTTTCCATACCATCCTAACCTTTTCTGATTTGGGGCTGTAGAAAAAGTAGTGGTGAGATATCGAGGTTATCGAGTGGATCATGACATTCTTCTCAAGTTCTTGCATAGCACTATTACATTCTCAAAGACTGCACTCGGCTGGTTCCAGTCCTGTCTTTCAGATATGTCTCACTAGGAGGTCATGGGTCCCGAACATCCTCTGTATCCTGTGGTGTACCCAAGAGATCGGTCCTTAGACCCATACTTTTTACATGCTTCCTCTTGATGATATCATCAGTCTGAATGTCATGGCATTTCTTTGTTACACTGATGATACACAGCTGTATATCACAGCTGTATATAAAGGTTCTTTCCACTCATTCTATTCCCATTTTCAAGCCTAATATCTGTTTGGAAGACATAAAGGCCTGGGTGGAATTTCTGAGATTAAATATGGACAAAACCCTAGTTTTTTCGTAGAACCTCCACATCAAGTGACAATTTCTATAGATCATCTTACCATTTCGTATATTCATAAGCTTCAGTACATTCAAAATTGTGCACCCGGGAATACTCAAAGTATGGAAGTATGAGCACATCACACCAGGATTACATTCTCTGCACTGGCTTTCCAATTCCTATAGAATTGACTATAAAATTAACAGTTTCCAGTGTCCATAGGAATGTACCAGATGCTGCCTCTCACCTCATCTGAGGTTTCCACAGTAACTGATTGCTTATAGCATTGCTTTCATTCATTATTCTATGTTTCAGGCGTCACTTGACTCTGCTGTGAATATGAACGATCTGTCGACTGTGGTGGACATCCTCAACATAGTCAACCTAAAACCGTAAGCATTCACTCCTACAGCCTCAAATACAATAACTGCTAGAAATAAGAGTTAGCACTGATACACAGCATATTTTATTTTATAAATAATGAGTTCGTATTTATTTATTTATTTATTTATTTAACTGCTTATTAATTAGAAGGTTTATTATGTTTACAGACAGCAACAGACTGACTTGACTTTAGTTTCGTTCTTAGATTTACCATCTACGCCGCCCAAGGAGGTTGGGTCCCTTTTTGAGTCTTGGTCCTCCCAAGGTTTCTTCCTAGAACACTCAGGAAGTTTTTCCTTGCCACTGTCGCCCCTAGGCTTGCTCAATTTGGGATTGGACGTAGTTATTAGGAGATAATCTAAACTTGTAAAGTTGCTTTGAGACAATGCTCCATTGTAAAAAGCGCTATATAAATAGATCTAACTTGACTTGACTTGACTGACTGACAAGGTATTGCAGTACCTTGGAACCAATACAAGAAAGGCTTTATGCTTGTCCTTCTGTAATAAGTAGTAGTATGAGAGATAACAGTACAGTGTGTTTCAGTTACTGTGCCCAGGGAGCAAGTGTTACAGGAGCTATAGTAAAATGGTGAATGAATGAATAAAAAGATGAAATGTTTGTTGTGATGGAATACCGGTTATAGATAAATCCAAATAAATCCACTGGTAATCCAATAGACCTTCTAATGTTACAGCAGGAGTGGTACTTACAAGGATATAACAGTAGGGTGGCACAGTGGTTAGTGCTGTAGGTCCCTTACAGCTCCAGGGGCCAAAGTCCTGGCCCACCCACTGCCTGTGTAGAGATTTCATGTACTCCATGTGTCTGTCTGGGTTTCCTCCAGGTACTCCGGTGTCCTCCCACATTCCAGACATGCATTAGGTCAACTGGCTTCTCAAAATTGCCCCAGTGTGAATGAGTGTGTGATGCAACACAATGGAATGTGCCCTACCTAGGGTTGGTGTCTGCCTTGCACCGTGATTAATCTCTGGCTGTAAATCAAAAAGGGATGCTATCAAAGGGGTATACCGGCTTTCTGTAGGAACTGTAGCATCTCCCACTCTGCTAGCTAAAAAACGTTGTCCAGTATTTTGAAAACATTTTCCTTTTTTTTTTTAACATTTTGCATTGCAAATTTCAAATAACACAAAAAAGAAATTATTTAAAAAATGAAAAACTAAAATAAAGTTAGAAAGAGTTGGAAAAGTGTTCAGTCCCCTGATGTTTTACTTCACATAGCCAAATTTTGCTTAATTACAGTATTCAGTGCGTTTGGGTATTTTTACCAGCTGTGCACACAAAGATTGGGGAATATTTGCCCATTCTTAATTGCACAGTTGTTCAAGTATTGT
Organism: Ancistrus triradiatus; assembly: GCA_025084515.1. Taxonomy (NCBI): domain Eukaryota; kingdom Metazoa; phylum Chordata; class Actinopteri; order Siluriformes; family Loricariidae; genus Ancistrus; species Ancistrus triradiatus. The sequence goes on from JAJAGP010001413.1 coordinate 181,837, forward strand.
AAAATTTTGTGGTGAGATGCAGTGGACAGCTTTTTTTATTTATCTCATTTTTTATTGGATTTGGGGCTCTGACTTGGTCACTCGGGGACAATGATCTACCTATCCAAGCCACTGCATTGGGTTTTTTTGGTGATGTATTTAGGGTCATTGCCAAGTTTGAATATGAACCACCTGCCCATCTTTAGCAGAGAGCCACTGGTTTTTCCTCTTTAATTGGGGTGTGCTTGGGAGCATCCATTTTCTGTTCAAGCATGTCAAATTGCCTCATATAAACATAATACTGCCACCACCATGCAGCTTAGGGCTGCAACAACGAATCGATAAAATCGATAATAATCGATTATTAAAAGTGTCGACAAAGAATTTCATTATCGATTCGTTGTCACATGATTTATGTGTCCCCCGCCTTATCATATCCGCTAACGTTACTTGCGGCACTTCACGCTGGAAAAAACAATACGAACGATTGAACGGAGCGAGGCGGAGCCGGCGCGGACGCGGAATCTTCAAAATAAGTTAGCGTTAAGAATTAAATAAATTATGTCCGACGCAGAGAAGAAAGTTCGGCTTAAGTCCTCAAAAGCGTAGGAACATGTGTAACATGCAAATTTTGCAAAAGTGATCTGACCGGTGCTGATACAGCGCTCGAAACGAAACGAAAGCATTAGTGATGAGAATTTCGGCTCTTTTCAGAGAGCCGGTTCCTTTGGCTCGGCTCACTAAAAAGAGCCGGCTCTTTCGGCTCCCAAGTGGCTCTTTAGATTTTTTGTAGCTTAATTTATTACCAAATTATGTGTAAAATGAATTACTAATGTAAAAACACATAATATCAAATGTTTGTTATTATTAATATGGTTTTTATATATATACTCAATGGAACACAATAAAATAAAATACAAAAACGAAGAGCCATCTCAATTACAGGTCCAATCTGGTCTCAGGTCTCTGATTATGTGTATTATTTGTAAATCCAGGTTACAGTTTTTAATAAAGATTGGCATAGAAAAAACCCCTAAGGATCTCATCTTTGAGGGGTTGATCCTGCTCCTCCTTTCTGTTATGATCTGACCTGTTTTAGAAAAGATTCTCTCTGAGGGGATTATATATATATATATATATATATGTATATGTATGTATGTATGTATGTATGTATGTATATGTATATATATGTATATATATGTATATATATATATATATATATATATATATATATATATATATATATATATATGTATATGTATGTATGTATGTATGTATGTATGTATATAT
>JAJAGP010001413.1:183205-195668 GCA_025084515.1 Ancistrus triradiatus
CGGGGCTCTAACTTCACCTGTGGCATCCAGATCTGCTAAGCTAGGAGCTGAGCTAGCCTTCTGTAATGTCTGGATGCGCGCCTCTAAAACTACAATCTTCTCCGTCAGACTGGCTACAAGCCTACACCTATCACAAGTCAAATTTTCACTAATGAAAATTTACACTAAGCTTCTTAGAATGGGGACTGAAAGACATCAGAAATGAAATCAGGTATCATGGGACTGTCTAGTTGTTGCAGTTTGTTGCTTGTGGCCTTGATGGAAACTGACTTGTTCTTTGCAAGGATATTAAATATATTGTATAGTAAAGTACAGGTCCTTTGCCATTTGTATGAGCCCCCTGTCAAATCATTTTCTGTACATAAGCTGTTCCTTTGAAATCTTAAGCCTTTAAAAAACTGTTTTGTGAGCCAAAGTGTCTTTCTCAATAGTACTGCTTCAAAGTTTAAAAGTCTTTAGTTTACCAGTTAAATGGAGGGTGAATTTATGAATTATTTACAAATCCATTTGTGTATTATGCTAAAGTATTAATAATGACAATAGCTGTCACATTATTGATATTATTTAATATTATTGCTGTGTAAGTATATGCTTTAAAACTTTGTTTTTTTAATTATTATTTGAATAAACTGCTTACCTTATACTGGGATACTTTTAGGTCACTGTGGAAACTGGACACCTGCACCTACATCTTGCCTCAAATTGAAGAACTTCTGCAGAGTAAATATGAAAGGTGAGAAGTGATGCATGAATAAAATGTCACTAGTGTGTTTTAGCAAATTTAAACTTTACCTCTCATACATACTAAAATTCTCTCATATTTATCATCTCTCTTTTTTGTCTGTGTGCATGCTCACACCCTCCCTTTGACTCATTGACAACAAAAAATAAAGCACCCAAATAGAAATGTTGGATTGCTGCAAAACTTGCCATGCAGTTAAGTCGCAGGCAGATATGTAAATCATTACAGGTGTGGTCTGATTAGACAGTGGGTAGAAGTGTATAAAAAAAAGGCTCTCTGAAGCTACTTTTGGGTACTGTAACTCTTAGTGAGAGATTGTTGACTGCTAGACATGCCTCTATGACATATTTGCACACAGCTGGGCGTGTAGCTAGTTTCCCAGCTCGTCCCATAAATGCTTGATTGACGGTAAATTTGGCGACCAGGCAGGCCAAGGAAGTGTGAAATCTGGCAGAAACCCTTGCTGTGTGTGGGCGAGCATTATTATGCTGAAAAATGCCAGTTGGAAGCCCTGCCATGACAGGCAACACACGTGGCCGCAGGATGTTCTGCACAGATCACTGACCTGTTAGTGTCACTCTACAACAAAGGCAGGATTGAAGCACTCACCATGTGACTCAAACCCAGCCATCTTCGGATCCCAAATAGAATCTTGGATTAATCACAAATAAATAGTAGTCCATAGTAGTCCAGGTTTCTTGGTCATGACTCCATTGCAAACGATTGTGGCTGGGTGTCAATGGCAGGACTCATAATGGGCACTACAACAACAAATTTCCTTCTGCTAAACGCCTGAAAGTGGTTCGGTCAGAGACATAATAAACATAATAAATACATCCCCAGAAACCTTAAATGGTCTACGTTTGAAATATATACAAGTAGAAACAAAATATATTTTTAATATCTTTGAGAGCAACAGAATTAACAAGAGACATGCGTCAGTGAGAGTCAAAGTGCATGAACCTGATGGCACACCCAATTCAAGAATTCAGCTCTTCATATGATAACAGCATGGTAATCCAGGAGCTGCTACAAAGTGTGAAAATGCCCATTTTGACTCCTACATACAACAACGACTTGATCCCGAGAAGGATGATTTTATTTCACAATAGCCTGCACCCAGATTCAGCGATGTGCTCCATCAGCTGTGCAAAGTTGCAAAGTTTGGATGAATTAAAATTTGAACACACTATGCATTTTTCAAGCAGTGGTCAGAAGCTCGTCACAATGCGCAAGCTAGTAACAACCCTAGACAGGATGCTTGTCCATTGTAGGGCACATGCACACAAATATACACACACTCGCACTATGGTTCTTTAGAGACACCATTTCACCTAATGCAGGTCTTTGGAACATGAGAGGAAACCAGAGTACCCAAAGGAAACCCACGCAGACATGGAGAGAACATGCAAACTCCTGCTCAATAATCAGTTGAATCTGAAAGGCCTGTATCTATATGAGAAAACTAAGGAGCTGCATGGCCACATGAAAATAAGAACTAATTATTAAAATGTCCTCATGGTATTTTTCTGATAACTATTTTAAATGTTTTAATAATGTTAACTGTTACTAATTACTAACTGTTAATAATGTTAAATCAGGTCAGGTAATGAGAGTTCTGATGAAAACTATCAACCTAATCTGATCTAGACCAAATTAATCACATAATTTTTTTAGCCTTTAAGCGACATACAGTGACATAATTTATCACTCTGATGTTGCGCTGGCTCAGTTGTGGCTCTGTTCTAAACCAGTTCTAACCCTTGAGATTTAGATAATTGAAAATAGTATTTTAAACTATTGATCGACTGAGTGACATGTTGTATTTGGCAGGTCTGTGCTCAGTTGTAAGAAACACTTTAAGTACAAACATTAAGGGAAGATTTTCCCTTACCCAAGGGAAATACATAAGTATTTTGCATAAATTCCCTCAGATATTTCACGTATGAGAAACAGTCAAATCAGATTTATTTATATAACACTTTTTACAATGGAGCGTTGTCCCAAAAGAACTTTACAATTTTAGATTCTAATATCTACAGCCAATCCCAAATTGAGCAAGCCCAGGGCGACAGTGGCAAGGAAAAACTACCTAAATGTTATGAGAAAGAAACCTTGGGAGGACCAAGACTCAAAAAGGGACCCAACCTCCTTGGGTGGTGTAGATGATAAATATAAGAATGAAACTAATATATCTAATCAAATAGTCAATAGTCTTATTGTTAAAAAAAAAAATTTAAACATGTGCATATCAGCATTATGTAGCCGATACCCAGAGTCACTCTAGGATCTTGAGTCCTTCAAATCACTCTGATGGTCTAGAGGATTTACTCCATTTTCAAAAAACTTGCCTAAGTACATGGTTATCTTCAAAAACCTCCAAGAGCTCAGCCATAGTCTCTGTCTTCTGAGAGTTAAGATGAGGTTGTGCATCCCTTAAATAATACTAATTTACTGATAAGGAGCTTTATGTAACACATAATGTTTTTTAAGGGATTACTTAGGGCACATTCGATACTTGAGGGACCATTTAAGAATTTATGATTATTTCCCTTAAGAAAACCCTTAGGTGACACTTAAGGCATTTTTTTCAGCAACTCGCTTAATTTTAAGATATTTTAAGGGCAATCTTAAGGGAAATTTTATGTAACGTGTTTCATGCACTCAGGCACTGGTCTTTTGAAGCTGCATATCCTTTTCTTATTGCGAGGGTGATGCTCTCTGTTCTTGCAGCATAGCGTATGCTTTATGGTTGCAGTGTAGCTGCGATAAGAGCCAACTGAGCCAAGACCAGGTAGTGTAGAAATGAGCTAAACTGACATATTGTATGTCATTACTTGACATTAGATTACTTACAGTTAAAGCATCTGTATTGAACTTAACCAGTTGTGTATTGAAGGGACACCTGTGTCTGGATGGTGTATAACGAAACTGTGGGAGCTGCTTGTGATTGTCGGTGGAAAAAAAAAAATCCTCCATACTGGTGCTCTGTCTAGGCCATCCATAGCCTCTTCCTCGTGTATACATGCCCTCACAGAGCCACTGCTCCCAACACATCCTAACAGCTAGGTCAGAATGGCCTGGACGGTGGGCAGTTCTATGAAACAACAGTCCTGCTCCTCTCAGTCTGATGATGTGTCCTCTCTCAAAGTCTCTCAACTGGGAAAAATGTCTTCAAGTGCATCATGGAGGGATGTTTATCAGTCAGCAATTTCTCACCAAGAGGTACATTACCCGAAAAGTAGCCTCTGACAGCCTTTTTATAGGGCAGTGGTGGAAGCACATTTTACATGTTCCTGTGACATGGCACCAGTGTCAAATCAGACCACACCTGTTATCATTTACATATCTGACTGAGACTGGGTGCCAAGTTTTTCAGAAATCTGACATTTCTATGTGGGTGCATTTTCTTTTTGTCGTCAAATTTATGATACAGGTTACAGGTGGTGTGTGAGTGTGGTCTGTTTGTCAGCCAGCCAGATCAGTTAAAATGGCTGAGAATGAAAAAAATGTCATTTTTCAGTGCACCAAAGCACCACGTATGTAGAAATACAGGGGTTAGACAATGAAACTGAAACACCTGTCATTTTAGACCACAATAATTGATTAGTATGGTGTAGGGCCTCCTTTTGCGGCCAATACAGCGTCAATTCGTCTTGGAAATGACACATACAAGTCCTGCACAGTGGTCAGAGGGATTTTAAGCCATTCTTCTTGCAGGATAGTGGCCAGGTCACTACGTGATGCTGGTGGAGGAAAACGTTTCCTGACTCGCTTCTCCAAAACACCCCAAAGTTGCTCAATAATATTTACTATTTACTAATAAACTTGTGACTGTGCAGGCCATGGGAGATGTTCAAGTCACGTTCATGTCATCAACCATCTGAACTCTGGTTATATTGTCACCCATAATGTTGTGTGCATTGCAAATTTTGAGCAAAAAACTGTGCTCTTACCCTGCTAATTGAACCTTCACACTCTGCTCTTACTGGTGCAATGTGCAATTAATGAAGATTGGCCACCAGACTGGTCCAATTTAGCCATGAAACCTCCCACACTAAAATGACAGGTTTCAGTTTCACTGTCTAACCCCTGTACCACAGTAATAAAACACAATTTAATAAATGTAATTCATTTAATAAAATATTTACTTATTGTAGTTTTCTTTAAAAACAAACAAGGGGCAATTATGCCTCCAAATCTAGAACAACTTAAATATGTACAGTACTTTATAATTTATCAATTGTAGAAGTAAAAAAATTAATGAAATGTAGTTGTACTGCATTGTGTGTACTTTTTATAGGCCATTCTTGGTATTACTGGTTGAATCAGAATCAGAATCAGGTTTATTGCCAAGTAAGTTTTCACAAACAAGGAATTTGTTTAGGTGTATTGGTGCATGACAAAAAAGGAATGAGATAGAAGAAATGACAAATTATACTAAATGTCTAAAAGCCTAGTACCTTTGGTGCCCCCTCAGGAATTTTACTGTTTACTGTTTTACTGATTTGGAGACTTGACCAGGACTTGAAGTTTAGGACTTGGGACTTGACCTGAGACTTGCCCATCTTGACTTGGGACTTCATTCTGATTTGCTTGTATTGACTTGGGACTTATCCGTCTTAACTTGGCACTTGATTTGTGACTTTAGTGTCACGATTTGTGACTTACTTGCAACTTAGTGACTTGTTCCTACCTCTGCCTGTGAATAATAATATTAATCTACCACTATGTCAGAAAGCAAGCTATTATGTCTGCCCCTACAGCTGCATTTACTAATAATCTGCTATGGTTGCGTCTCTTTTCTTGTTCTATTAGATCAAAGTACAGCATTTGTACAGCTCGACTCGTTTCAGCTGCAACTCGATACACAATTCAGTACACAGTTATTCAGGTTCATAATAGCCCTTGCTGCTTGAGTATCTCCCTGTGTTTACATCTAGAGTACAGTATTCATAGTGCAAATAAGTCCCCATGAGTCTTAAAATTGTTATTTTTAAAAGCCAACCAAAAGAAAATCAATTCTCTAGAATACAGGCTGCAGTTAGCATTACCAGCAATGCTAGCACCCTGAATTTGCTTTTACTTTTCACTTTCAATCCATTACTCACTAAATTACATGAGATTTTTCAACACTTTATTATAAAATTAGCTTTGTGTTAATGATTTTGGCCAACTGTAGGTTAATGTAACTATTTTAAACAATAACTTACTAATCATCACTTATCATAGGCTCTGCTGAGATACAGTGTAGACTGCTCTACCAAGCATTCATTAAACTTCTCAGTTTATTATATATTTAACTTATGATAGACATAAATATAGTTTCTTCCAAAGCAAGAGAAACTTGACTTGAAGCAGTGCCCACAACCAATAAGCTTGTTTCCAGCCCCTTATACACAGCTACATAACCCTGTCCTGCAGACAAGGTGAGAAATGCAGTCCCTAATGCGTTTGACCCTAGCAAGAGCAACTATATCCAGGGTTGAGCAAAACACGCATTCTAATTGGTTGTTTACACGCTGAAGATGACTGGGCTCCATAGGTGTATTACATTTTAAGTGTAGTGAGTTATTAATAAACACAGCTGGAGTAGCAGATGTAGTAGTGCTCTTGGTGTGATAACAAGGTATATGTTTGTAAGGATTTACTGCAGCAACTGTTATATGTAGCTGTTGGCAAATAGCATCTGCCACCCGGTGAACAACCCAACATAGGGAATACTTGTGCACATTGAAAACAACTCCCACCACCGACTGAAAACTCCCAGTTACAAAAAAAAGAGCAGCGATGTTAGTAGCTGTTAAATTTATGCAGTTAATGCTGCTATGATGTGTGGAGTGGCTGAGGTTGTCTTCTAGCTCATCAGCGATTATAAACATCGGCCAACAGTCAAATCACTCTGGTCTAGAGGACCAGTTTTTTTTTTTTTTCTTTTTTCAAATAACTTGCCTAAGTACATGGCTATCTTCAAAAACCTACCCAAAAACCTAAAAGCATGCAACAGTTATGGAATCTGAAATATACCATGATCATAAATGGATATGAGGCAGATGCAGACTAAACTCCAACAAAGGCAACTTAAACTGAACATTAACATATATATAACCCATGGTGTATGATAACCCAGTCTCTTGTTAGATAAACTGTACAACATGACCACTGAAAATTAGACTAGATTATGCATAATAACAAACAAAACATTAACCCACTAACAACAATGGAGGTTAAACCGAAAGGTTGGCCAGCCTAACTCATAGTCAGATGGTCACTGTCTTACCCACAAGAAAACTATGGTTCCACAAGGCAACGTCCTTAACTGGAACAAAAATTTACAGATCAGAGTACGTTCCATATGTGCAAAACTAAGACAAAAAGTGACCTTTGTCCAAGCAGCAACAGAATGAGGTCCACTGAAGAGCAACAGAAAAGACTATTGAATAGTTCACCTCAGCCTATCAGAGTTCAAATCAGTAGCTTATAGCAGATGTCCATCATAGAGAAGGCAGATGTTAAGGTCTAATTCTTCACTTGTTGGAAGTTTTGGTGCGATGGGGCTGTTTGAATGTTTAGGAAACCTCTAAACAACAGTTTGGACACAGCCAATAAGCTGCACCACCCCACTACTTCGCCACCTCCACTTCTCTTACACTACAGTTCACACCCACTCAACCCACAGCCGTTGACTGACAACCCATCATTAGAGCACTCATACCCCATCACCACACAACTATTGACTGACGATCCATCATCTAAGCACTCACAGTCCATCACCCCAAAGTCATTAATTGATGACCAATGGTCTGAGGATCCATATTCAAACCTAGAGGTGACAACCAGACAGGTGAGAAGACAGCTGGAGAAACTGAGGCTATGTCCACACGTACACGGGTATTTTCTAAAACGGGGGTTTTCAAATTCGTTTATAAAAAACATCGCGTCCACACAAGCACTGTTTAAACAAAAAACTTCGTCCACATGAAAACGCAAAACGGCACACAGTCGCTGCCAAGAGCAGTGCCAAACCAGCAGTCCTATATGCCGGCGAAGCAGCTCACTCAGCGACAACAGCAACATCCTATGCCTACGAACATTTTCTCGCCATTCTTCTTCAACAACCACTTCGTTTTCAAAGCTGTCCCACCAACGAGAGGTCCGATATATAATGTATATATATTGTTTAGATTAGATTCAACTGTATTGTCATTACACATGTACAAGTACAACACAACGAAATGTAGTTTAACATCTAACAAGAAGTGCAATAAGCAGCACATGTACAATATTGTCCACATGTACAATAAATTAAAAAGTATATAAATCGGCTCACAATCAGGAACCGGCTCCCGTCGTTCATTTCAAAGAGCCGACTCTTAGAGCCGGATCGGTCGCGACCGACACATCACTAATGGATATAGTAGTGACCTCCGTAGCGCATTCTGACGCCTCTGTTCTTCAGTGTAATGAAAACGTAATAATTGTAAATGTATTTGTAGATTTGTAACAAGTTCGGTCAGCAGTGTTACAGCTGGCACTATTTTGGCTACGTCCGCTCAAAAACAAAATCGCCTCATGTAAACAAAGGAGATAACGGCGCACAAAGTGACGTTACAAGCAAAAAAAAAGTTTCTGAAAATCTTCGCCCTGGAAGGAGTTTTCCAAAAAGTTAGTTTTCAGTGACCTAAAACGCCGTTTTCGTGTGGACGAACGGTCAAAACGCATAGAAAAAGCTACGTTTTTAAAAAATACCCGTGTTCGTGTGGACAGGGCTTGAGACAGGGTAAAGCTGCTGGACAGAATGGAATCAGCCCTAGTGTACGGAAGGTTTGTGCCACTCAGCTATGTGGGATTCTCCAGCATCTCTTCAACCTGAGTGGTACCATTGCTGTGGAAACTTCTTGCCTGGTTCCTGTTCCAAAAAATGTCATCCACCTCCTCTCCCAATGCCTATAGACCAATGGCCCTCACATCCTATGTCATGTCTGTCATCCTAACACAACCTAACCCAAGTGTTTTTAAAGCTCTAATACTTTCTGTTACATTTTGACATTTTATTTTAGTTAGCTCTGTGAATTTGCATTACTTCTAGTCAATAAACTGTTATTTTCCTTCCGCTGCTCATGCGATGGTCCTGGGTGGAGATCTCGCTATATCGGATGGAGACCAAGTTTTTTCTTGGTTCCCCAGTTATACAAAGCAAGCGAGCAGTGCCATATTTATTTAAGACTGAATCAATTTAAAAGTAATATCATAATCTCCTACACCTGTGTGGTGTTTGCATGTTCTCTCTGTGTCTGCAGGGTTTCTTGCAGGTAGTCAGGTTTCCTTCCACATTCCAAAGACATCTATTAGGTCAGTTGGTGTCTCTAAAGAACCCCAGTGTTAATGAGTAAATGCATGTGTGCATGTGCCCTGTGATGGATTGGCATCCTGTCTAGGGTTGGTTCTTGACTTGCACCTTGTGATGCAATTGCATTAAAGTTAGCATTCTATACTTGTTCTTGTTACTTCTAAAATTGTTAACAGAAATTGTGACCTTTCCAATTATCATGAATTGCACTGAAAGTTTAGTGACCTGTCTTTCTCCCCCTTCCTTTCTCTGTACTTCCTAGTTATGTACAGACTGGATGTATGGCTTTGAAGCTAATTCTGAAACGCTTTTGGCCATTGATCTCAGACACACTGACTGCACCTCCATCTGTTGGAGTTGATATTACACGTGAGGAAAGGTTAGTGCAACATTAATCAATTAGAAATTAATTGACTGCAGCTGTGTCATTGTTTCTTAGTCATTTATTACTGTCATTAAAGTGTATGTTTCTGATTTTTGACTGTTTTATTTTTCAACCTTTTGGAGAAGTTTAAGCACCTCTGGTCATATTACATGTTTTATTGATTTTCTCTGTGACCTCAGGAGGAACAAAACTTATTTCTGCAAAATTTAACAAATCCTTATTTAGTTAAGAAATCGTACAAAAAAAGCATTTATTTATTACCTGAAAAAGTTCCCAAACTTTTTAAAACAACTAATGTTTAATTTTGTTCAGTATATTTACAACAAAAAAATTTTTTTTTTAATTAAATAAAAAAATTGGGCTGCGGTGGTTGGTTAACACTGTCGCCTCACAGTTCTGAGATCCCTGGTTCGATCCCGACCCTGGGTTCCACCTGTGTGGTGTTTGCATGTTCTCCCTGTAGTTGCATGGGTTTTCTCTGGGTACTCTGATTTCCTCCAACATTCCAAAGACATGTGTGCTAGGTTAATTGGTGTTTTCAAAGTACCTCTTAGAGTGTCAATGTGTGAATGAGTGTGAGTATATGAGATGAATTGGCAACCTGTCTAGGGTTGTTCCTGCCTTGTGCCCTGTGTTGCCGGCTAAGCACTAGCTCTCCTGCGACCCCAACTAGGATAAGCAGATAAGACAATGAATGAATGAATGAATGAATGAATATTTCAATATTGGGTGGTATGGTGGCACAAGTCGTTAGCACTGTGCCACCGGAGGTCCACTCGCAGCTTCAGAGGTCCCCAGTTTGATTCCCAATCCAGACTCCATCAGTGTGGGTTTTCTCCATTTCAGTTTCATTCATTTTAATTCCTCTAATGTGTCCCTTGGTATGTGTGCCCTGTGGTCGATTGGTACCATGTCTAGTGTTGGTTCCTGACTTGCACCCTGTGCTGCCAGTTGGGCCCTGGCTCACTGCCACCAAAAAAATGAATGAATGAAGGTTTTAAGATTTATGCATGAAAATAAAATTCTTCAGAAAATCAGCAAAACATGTAATTTTACCAAGTTTGTCCAACCTATTGCATGAGACTGTAGGTGAATGTATGCACCATTTTATGTTTTTCAGGCATCAGAAGTGTAAAGCATGCTATAAGCAGCTGAAGAATCTCCATAACATAGTAAAGAACCGCGCTGAACAAGTTGGTCGTCATGGTAGTGCTTTTAAAGAACTACTGCTACTTATGGCTTCATTGGACTAAGATGTGCTCACATTACTTGTGACTTAATTTCACACAAAAAGATTGGTTGGGGACTTTAAACAGCAAAGCACTCAAGGTTATCAGTTATATAGAGCAGGTGTTTGTGACCCTTGGCAGTCTGTGTAAATGGCTCTGTGCTGTAAAATTTGCGAACAAACACTCAAACACTTTATAAAATGATTATTTTAGATGATATTTTTGCTTGTTTATCTATTTTTCTCAACTTAAACTACAACAATATCTTGGTATTTCTGATTTTTACTTTCGGCTGTTTTTTCCTTCTTCTTTGTCTTGAAGAGGAGCTAGTTTGAGATATGGGACTTGGTTCACTATTAAGCTTCAGTGCAGGCATAGATTTTGCATGGCACTGATTCTGGTTATTTAGAGAGGTGTATAGATGTGTATTTGGTTGATACAGATCTACACTGCTGTACATACATTTCAGGAGAACGTTACTTGCCTTAATAAAAATTGATAATTGATAAATTGTTTATGGAAATATGGTCGACTCCATATTAATGCCCATATTTTGCATATAATGTTCAAGTATATACTGTATAAACTTTGCAATGCAGTTATGTCTCAGGCAAATATGTAAATGATTACAGGTGTGGTCTGATTAGACACTAGGTATTGCCACAAGAGGGGGTAATATTACTTACCACACTGCCCTATAAAAAGTCTCTCAGAAGCTACTTCTGGCTAGTGTACCTCTCAATGAGAAGATCGTTGACTGCTAGACATACCTCTGTGATGCGCTCAAAGACATTTTACCCAGTTGACAGACTTTGAGAGGGGGTGCATCATTGGACTGTGATAAGAAGGATGGTCATTTTGATTCATTGTCCGCCATCTAGGCCATTCTGGCCTAGTTGTTAGGAAGTTTTGGGAGCAGTGGTTCTGTTAGGACACGTGAACAGGCTCCGGACCACCCAGACAGACCACCAGTGAGAGGATTGTTTGATCCATCGACAAGCACAAGCAGTTCATGCAGTGTCACTGTCCATTATCCACAGGTGACCCGTTCGCTACACACCCCTGTCTCTGCCCGACCATTTCCAGGTGCTTAGTAGAAGGAAATTTGTTGTCATGGCATCCATTACATGTCCTGCCATTGACAGTCAGCCACCGCCACCTTTTGTGCAGAGTGGTGTCATGAATGAGAAACCTAGACTGCAACAGTTTGGAACTATATCGTCTACAGCGATGAATCCAGGTTCTGCTTGGGATCCAATGACAGTTCGGTTTGACTATGGAGGCCTCGTGGTGAGCCTCCACACAGCAAGGGTTTCCCAGGAATGTGCCTGCCAGACTGCAACAGTTCTTTCAGCCTTCACGGTCTCCAGATTTATAAAGAATCAAGCATATGTGGGACCAGCTGGGGTGCCAACTTCGGCAACCTATGAGTGTAAAGGATCTACAGGTCCAGCTGCAATATCTGTTGGCAAATGTGCCACAGGATACCATATCCAGGATAGAGGTGGCCTAACAGGGCACTAGAGCCTCCTTTCAATTCATTATTCAATTCATCATTACATTCACACACATAGTTTCATTCGATCCCAACAACTCCTTCTTTGTGAGTTTTTTATTTTTATTTTTATTTTTTTAAATCAATGAATGTGTAATATTGTAGTGTCGATGTGGACAAAGGAAGCACAGCAGAAATGGAAACTTCATAATGCATCATAATGTGTGTGTGTGTGTGTGTGTGTGTGTGTGTGTATATATAT
>JAJAGP010001414.1:0-12500 GCA_025084515.1 Ancistrus triradiatus
TATATATATATATATATATATATATATATATATATATATATATATATATATATATATATATATATTTAGTAATTGTAGTAATAGTAATTTAATAATTGTCAATCGGGGAATGTGTGTTGTCTGGCTCTAATTTGTTTTCTATGTAAATGTAACATATATCTTTCTATTACATTGTTAATGGCCATGTGGCAGCAGGTTTCTAGTAGTCTATCCCTCATGTCACCACATAGTCATGTGATTATTGGTACTATTTACAACGTAAAGCTCAAACACAGTTTATTACCTTCGGGATTTAAACATGTCAGACAGGTTTACCGGCAGTCATACCGGAACTGATGCTTAGATCGATTCATTAATTACTAATGTGTGATGTGATTTGAATGAAAGTGAAATGGTTTTGAATTAGATGGAAGATTAACTCATTCAGTCCCACGTCTTCCTTCACTAACTTACACAGCAACATCACTCACACTCACTCAATTCACAGCCATGCTCAGCTCACTTCATTCATTTGTTTCCTTCACTCACACACTCACTCAGTCCATTAAATTACACTCCTATCCATTCAGTCAAATACTCTCTCTCTCTCACTCACTCCAGTCATTTACTCGTCTATTACCTAGCCTTACCCCAAATTGCACTTCATTCAGAACCATACTCTGTGTAATCCTCTCCCCATGTAGATCTTTCGTCTCCTCAAAGTCCTCATATATTGAGTGGAATCTAGCTGTGCTCTAATCTATTATTAGGCCTCCCCCCCCAACCGTGCCACCATGGCCAGCACTTTAGAGCCGCCGCTGTGTATGCACCCAAAGATTGGCACAGAATCTACTTCTCCAAGCCAGCATTTAACTGTGCCCATCTCTCTCTCTTGCTAAAATCTCAATTTCTTCTGTGCTGCCTCCTCCGCTTTATTATAGGTTCAGAGAGTGGCAGCGCCAGCACTTCTTACTGACCATGGCCAAATTTACATACAAGACTCTTTTCACAATGGATAACATGAACCTAGGTTAATGTTAATGCCACCATTGTGTTTCTTTCTTTTTCATTTTTGGTTCTTCATTTTAGGACCCATTTTTTCCAAGCTGCAGAAGTTTGGCTTACCTGAGGAGCACTTTGTGTTTGTAGTAGAAGCCTGCTGTTGCTCAAAGGCCATTCTGTTTTTTATTCCCTAGGCAGGAAGGAGGTTAATTGGCCAACATGTAAAGGCAGGATGCAGACTGGTGTGGGGAAGTAGTGTTTGCAGGTGACAAGTTTGAGACCACACTAGAAGCGAGCGGCTTAACTTGAAAAAGGCCATAATTATACCGCTAGACCTGCAGCTTCAAAAAAAGAACAGAAAATCCTTAATTCCTCTAGATTGAACAAAGTCTCGCCAGAGAAATCATTCTGACTGGGCTTCCTGAATAAACAGGTGGATATAGATGATTTAACCATTTGTGGAGGAATTTATTAACCCATGCTCAAACATCTTATTGTTCAGATCATGTGTCATGTTCTTTTTGTATTTAAATACAATTGAATCAGGCATGTTTTGTTTATACGGAATGCCGACTACTCAGTCAGGCCTTTATACAACCTCAAATCAGAAATAGTTGGAAATACAATTAAAAACAGACAAACAAACAAAAACCCCTCAAAAAAGCAGTATTCCTTACATTAACTTTGACTTTGATTTTATTGCAGACAGTATGAACCCAATATATTTCATGTTTTATTTTCTGGCCAACTTCATTTCATTTGTTAATAAACATCCATTCTTGCATTTCAGGCCTTGAACACATTCCAAAAAAAAATTGGCACGGTGATGTCAGCAGGTGATTTGTAATCATGATTTGGTACAAAAGCAATATCCAGGAAAGTCTTTGAGGAGCAAAGATGGTCAGAGGATCTCAGGTTTGTCAACAAATGTGTGAATATTTTATTGAAATGTTTAAAAACAAGAATCCTCGAAGAAAGATTGGAAGATATTTACATATTTCTGAAATCTCAGTGTACTTTTCTGCATTAATGCTGCCATCACAGAAGTGTAAATGACCCTTGCCAAGGGCTCTGACCCAACCCCATACCATGACAGAGCCTGGCTTTTGGACTTGTTGCTGATGGTCTTTTTTATCTTTGGTCTGGGGCACACGGTGTCCATTTCTTCCCAAAAAAAATTAGGAATACTGATTCATCTGACCGTAATAGACATTTCCACTGTGTGATGGTTCATCCCAGACGCCTCTGAGCCCAGAGAGGTCGACGTCGGTTCTGAACATGGTCACACATAAGCCATGTTTTTGTGCACAGCAACGTTTTAAGTGGCATTTGTGAATGTAAGTCCGTATTGTCGTGTTTGACAAAAGTTTGGAGAAGTAATCCCATTGCCATGTGGTTAAATCAGCTATTGATGAATGATGGACTGTGGTAGCCTAGTGGTCAAGGTTCTGGACTCCAGACCAGAAGGTCCAGGGTTCAAATCCCACCTCTGCCAAGCTGTCACTGTTGGGTCCTTAACCCACAATTGCTTGGATTGTAAGACTGTACCAATTGTAAGTCGCTCTGGGTAAGGGCGTCTGCTAAATGCTGTAAATGTAAATGATGGTGCTTTCTGAGAGATCGGAGATCATGGGTCTTCAGTTTAGGCTTGCACCCTTGCCCGGTGCGGACTGAAATTCCTCCAGATTCTTTGAATGGTTTGATGATATGATGAACCCTAGAGGAACATTTGTTGACAAACTGGACATCCTCTGTCCATCTTTACTCCTCAAATCCTCAGCCTTTTTAGGATACTGTTTTTGTACCAAATCATGATTATAATCACCTGTTTGAAATCACATCATTTTTACCTCATTACTAGCCCTAAATTGCCCCATTTTTTGGAATGTGTTGCAGGCCTGAAAAGCAGGAATAGATGTTTATTAACCAATGAAACTAAGTTGACCAGACAAAAAGTTAAATATCTTGGGTTCATACTGTCTGCAATGAAATAAAAGTCAAAGTAAATGCATTTTCCATTCCGTCTCAACATTTTCTGATATGGGGTTGTAATAGTCTTTGTAAATATGACTCTAAATCTTTAATAATATCCCATCAATTTGCCACACAAGCATGTGCCGACATCAAATTTAATACCAGTCTGGGATGTGTTGCTCCCAGCATGATTATGTCTAATGATGGTGATCTGGGGGATGTGTGCGAGTGTGTGACTGTAGTAACGTGCCAGAAGT
Source organism: Ancistrus triradiatus (assembly GCA_025084515.1). Lineage (NCBI taxonomy): Eukaryota > Metazoa > Chordata > Actinopteri > Siluriformes > Loricariidae > Ancistrus > Ancistrus triradiatus. The sequence continues at coordinate 3,213 of JAJAGP010001414.1, forward strand.
TGCTTAGTCGGCCCATAAAATCCACTGACCAGGATGTATGAGAAATTAAAATGGGTTTTTGGTGCCCACAGTGGGATCTCAATGGTTGTCACTGCCATGTGAAGATGGGGGTTGTTGAGGATGTACATCTTCAGTTTGTAGTGTGAGCCGTTGTAGTTTGTACTTCATTGGCTACATGGGTGGTGCTTGTGTTTTCACAGCTGGCTTTGTCTTCTAGAGCTGATCCTGATATAAGGAGGTTTTGTAAATGTATCTGCGAGCACGCACACACAGTCCTGCGAGACTTTGGTCTGACTTTACAACTTTGTGGGACTGACAAACAAGCCCCTCACAGTCTGTTTATCTCATCCTCTACCGGATAAACAGCCCCGATCCTGTGCACGCATTGTATATGCTGCTCCTCTCTTAAGAAAAAGTATATTATGAAGCAAGTCCTGAATCCACACCAATGCAGAATTTGTGGGCTCTTGCACAAAATGGTCGCTTTGTCAGTAAACAATATATTTATCAGCATCCAGCTCACCATTTTTGAAATTTGAACACGACCATGATTAGCAACCTAAAGGAGTGTTTTTCATTAAGCCTAAGCTTGTTTCCAGGCTTATTCAAATGTGGCCTCACTTTCAACCTGCACCCCCTCGGATATTCCCAAGGTTTCAATGAATTTCAAACAAGCTGCTGGAAGATAATGCGTTTAATTTGCTCGTTTCTATCCCCTTCTATAAAGACATAGGGATGGGAGTTTGGTTATTGTTCCTCGTGAAGCAAATAGAGACAAACAAGAACAAGAACACACAGATTGCAGATTGTGAGCACGTTCATCTGCATTTCAAAAAACAGTTTTCATTTTGGCTTCTTTGCTTGGAACATGGATGAAGTTAAATGAGTTGATCTGAATTTCTCCAATAACTAAAAAAAAAAAACAGTTACATCCCACTATCTGAACTTCTCTTATCCAAATTCATGCTGTACTGTATGGGATGTTACCTCTACCTTCACCCTCCACTGGTGACAATGATTGTTTGACCCATATTGTTTAGTGCTAGAAAAAGCAATGAGGTGCTATAAATAATGTACTTGTGGCTGTACATACTAAAGGCCTTTTCACACAGAGTCCGATTTTTATGCAAGAAAAAAAAAACAATGTGATTTTTAACGTAGTGGGACCTTCACCCCAAGTCCGATGTGGCTTTTTTTGTCTAAACACTGAAACCTCCCTGTCCACTTTTGCTTTCTTTAATTTCCCTTCTCTTAATGTCTCTCGTCGTGTCTTTTTCACATCATCAACTTAAAAGAAACAAAGTCACGAGCGAAGATTAGCGCAGGAACCCATAGTTTGTGTTTTTGTGGCCTTTCAGCTATATCCCACCAGATATTTTCTCAGCGTGTTGCTTGTCCTATAAGCTCTTGCGCTCTGCTACTAGCAGGATGAGCTGTTCTGCCTGCCAACTGAGCTCTGATTGGTCAGCCTGATTTTAACACATCTGAACAGGCTCTGATTAAAAGTTTTACGCAGCGTTGAAATGTTCTGTTTTTCAAGACTGTACCTACCTATGCATAGTTAAAGTCGAATGGATTACAGATCTGCACTGGTTAATGACCATCAGATCAACATCCGTTCCCTTTAAGACCAAGCCTTAAAAATGATATAAAATGATTTTGCAGATGTTGCAGCTGGTGGTCACGTCAACAGCCAATCAATACTGCGGATCCACAAGCAGAGGCAGGAGTTTAAGTCCATCATCCATAGCTTGGACTAGAGACTGTTCTAACTTGGTTGATGTGTTTGGAGACTTTTACTTATGTTTCTGTGGATGACTTTTCACTACTTATTTGTAACAAGCTGTAAATGCTGTTCATAAGTGTATGTGCCTGTCCTACTGTAAGTAGTACTCGTTTGTTTATTTCATTTTGCACACCAGTATTTAATGCCTGCTTACGTGCATTTTGGTATCAAGATATTTAAAGCAATTATACCAATTCCTACTAAAAAGGAAGTACGATCCTTGTGGAGATTAACTGCTGACACCAGTTCCCAAAGAAGGAAGAGTAACAATCCATCGTAACGCCAGATTGAGCTACTTCTTCAAAGAGCGCTGTTTTCTACCGACCTGCTGGGATGGACGGCTCACTTTTTTGGGCAATTGTGCATCTTAAAGAATTAGCACTGAGTGCTTAAGCAGTGCTCTCAGTTCTCTTTCTTTCATTTTGGCTGGGATGTTTTGACCGGGGGGGAGGAAGAAGTGATGAGCTCTGAAAGGATTAAAGTTTAGTAAGTTTGATTGTTTGTGTCTTGTGGGCCTGATGGGCTGAGCTGGTCCCAATTCAGCGAATCTCACAGCTTAAAGGGAGAGCAGAGAATGACACAGAGAGGGGCCTGGCCCCTAATCCACCGATATTGAGCCGGATTCCTGGGACGCGACCGCTTTCCGCTTCTTTGCTCCTTGAGATGTGAGAGGACACAAGTATAACAGAGGATTTTTAAGGGGGTTGGGAGGATTCTTCATGTCCTTGGTGGAGGGAAGCTTTCACAGTTTAAGGGTGCCCAGTGAAGTGAGCCCAGAGGTGGAGGGACGGAGGAAGGGGGGATGGAAGGCTATGGGGGATTAGGAATCTAAAGGATAATCACGGGATCAGCTCGTATCAGCTCGTATAAAATATTTGTCTTCCAGAGAAGGGAGAGAAGACAGAGTGAAGGCTTATTCACACCGACTGTAGTGGGGAGAAAAAGTAAACGTAAAATATCTATCTGCATCACAGCCCTTCTGCTGCTGCTTATTTTTGTCTTTATTTAAAAACTTTTGAAGATCTTGCACAAAAGAACTTAAGAAAATGAGCTGAAAGTTATACTGGGTTCATTAAAAAGCAGCTTTTGCTCATGCAGAAGCTCGAAAATGTACAGTTCCCAGTTTTTAGGTGTAGCATTAATGAGCTACAGTAATCGTTACATAAAATAAAGTCTGCATAAACCTAGAACTACCAGATGTGCCCACAAATAGAAACATCTGACATTGGTCCTGCTTTAGGTTACTCCTGGAAAAGCACAAACTTATGATCTATTTTGCCTTTGTTCCTTCGGATTATGTGCGAACAAAGAACATTGTTCAGCGATTCTTGGGACTAGAAGAATCAATTGATGCTATTTTGACAGGGCATGGCATGGAAATTAGCCTACTTTGCTCATTGTGCATGTCACAAAAAGCTTGTGTAACAAGAGTGAGTTATTCTCACTACAACTCTTACAAATATTATATATTATATGTGGGACTGTGGTGGCCTAGCGGTTAAGGTACTGGACTATGGACCAAAAGGTCCAGGGTTCAAATCCCACCTCTGCCAAGCTGCCACTGTTGGGTCCTTGAGGAAGGCCCTTCAATTGTAAGTCGTTGGATAAGGGCGTCTGCTAAATGCTGTAAGTGTAAATATTATAGGTACTCCTTTCTAGTGCCAGGATGGATCCCCTTTTGCCTTGAACTGCCTTATTTCTTCATGGCATAGCTTCAAGAGGATTCTAGAAACATTCCTCAGAAATTTTGGACCATATTGGCATGATAGCATCATGCACTTACTGCAAATTTGTCGGCTGCAGATCTCCCGTTCCACCACATCCCAAAGGTTCTCAACTGGATAGAGATCTGGTGACTGTATAGGCGATTTGAGTAGAGTGATTATTTGATCATTGTTCTTCAAGTTCAAGAAACTAGTTGGAGTCGATTTGAGATTTGTGACATGGCGAGTTATGCTGGAAGTAGCCATCAGAAGATGGTGCTCTGGTCATAAAGGGATAGACATGGTCAGTAATACTCAGGTAGGCATTTAAGCAATACTCCATTGGTGTTGGCATCCCAAAGTGTGCTGAGTATGATAGCCTCTGTGTACATTAAAACTCCAATAAAAGGCCAAGTTTGATACCATCTGAAGTAAACACTGGTTGCATGGAGAGGGTGTGAACCATTAATGGTGCAATTGGTAACTCCGTACTGTCTCGGTAACTTGTCCTTAAGGTTTCGTGTCATTTACAGAGATCTTTATGTAGAGAAGCTCATAACTAGGAAGAAGGCAGCAAGGGTACTCAGTAGGTATTGAGGCAGGCCCATGAATACTCAGTAGAAGTGTTGATCTACTTGGGATAAAATCTGTGTTCTCATCGGTGCTCCTAAATTAAACTTTCAGTCACGTTCCTCAAAAATGAAGGATTAAATAAATCACTGATAAACTGATTCTTCAGTTCTTGTACAAAAAGTTAATAGTTAATAGTACTTGAAATGTGTTTTATATGTATATAAATGAAATACTCTCCCTGGCTAGTTTAGGTACACCTCACTAGTACCGGGCTGATCACTGTGGTCACAAAGGGGACGAACACTTGGGTAGGCTGTGGTGTTTAAACGATGCGTAATTGGTATTAAGGGGACCAAAGTGTGCCAAATGATCCCCTATACCATTACACCACGATCAGCAGCCTGAACCGCTGATACAGGGAAGGATGGGTCCCTGCTTTCGTTCAATTTTGTGAGTCTAAGCAAATTGTAGCCTTACTTGCCTGTTCTTAGTTGACAGGAGTGGCACTCTGTGTGTGCTGCTGTAGCCTAGCTGCTTCAAGATTTGACGTGTTGTGCATTCGGAGATGCTTTTCTGCACACCTCAGTTGTATCGAGTGGTTATTTGAGTTACTGTTGGCTTTCTATCAGCCCAAACCAGTCTGGCCCATCTCCTCTGACCTCTGGCAAGGCATTTTAGCCCGGAGAACTGCTGGTTCACTGGATATTTTCTCTTTTTGGACCATTCTCTGTAAAGCCTAGAGATGTCTGTCTGTCAAAAACAGCAGTTTCTGAAATACTCAGACCAGCCTGTATAGCACAAACAACCATGCCACATTTAGATTTTGAACTTCAGCAGGTTCTCTTGAACATGTCTGTCTGCCTGATTGTGTTGATTTCCTGTCCTATGTCTGGAAGATTAGAGATTTGCATTGACAAGCAGTTGAACAGGTGTACCTAATGTGTGAGAGTGTGTATCTTGACGTATTTCATATATTGCTAATATACGCGAACTTGTGTTTAATTGAGTGGATTGTTTTAGGGTTGTGTTTTAATCTTATCCAGATGGATGTGCAAATGGTTTAAATCATCATTATGACAATGGAAAGTACTAACAAGCATAGAAAGACTGTGTGTGTGTGTGAGACAGAGAGAGAGAATGTGTGTTTACCTCATTACATGATGATGAATGCCTCTTAAATGGCAGGCGTACTTAGTTCTCCCTTTAAAGAGCAAGCGCCTCTATATATAAACATATATCCTGTGTGAATTGTTTGTGCCCACGGGTGTGGCCTTCCTGTGATTATCATAGAGCGCTGGTCACTAAAACTTTGGCATCAGGAGATCCCAAGTTGAATGAGTCACATGTGCTCGTTCTCTGGATATCCATTATGGCAGCAGGTAGACAAGGAAATCTCCTCCACGGGCTTTTTGGACAATACAGGGGATATTTGTACCAGCCGTGACGGCAAATGTTCGTGAGAATAGGATATGCGTCTGAATGGCAGCTATTGTACAGACTTTAATCTGTTTAACAGGCCTTCTGAGGGACTGCGCTGATCTTGTTATTTAGTCCTAAAGTGCTACGATGGGTACGATTAAAAAACAGTGCAAAGTCTCTCACTATAGGGAAAGAGCAAAGTAGAAAACATAAGCGGAGGAGAAGTAGAGAATTATCCATGTGTGAAATACAGTAATGTTGGACGAGCCTTGATCGTCTTGCAAAATATTCAAATGGAATTCATTTTTAAAATAAAATTAATTACGTTAAATGGGGTACAGGTGCGTAGCAGGCAATGTTGGAATTTTATTGGGACATAAATACTCATTCTCTATTTTATAACATATATAACTCTTTATTATATATATATATATATATATATATATATATATATATATATATATATATATATATATATATATATATATATAATACTTTTTCTATTCAGCTTCTTTCTTTGCAGTTCAACTATTATTATAAATGTATTATTTAGGTAACTTTATTTAGGTAAGTTTATCCTTACATACTGTGTATCTTCTAGGTTGTTCAAGGAGATTTGGTCCCTTTTGGAGTCTTTTTCCACCATACATTTCTTCCTCATCACATTTAAGGAGGTTTTCCTTGCCCAGTTGGGGCTGAAGGCCTAGATGCTTGTCAAACCACTTTGAGATAATATTCAGTTCTAAAAAAAAACTACAGTTCTGGAAAATATTAAAAGCCCACTCCACATGTTCTTGATATCTGATCACCTGAACCAAATCTTGTTTATTGAGGAAAAGTAGGCTACACGTGCAAGCTGTGATTGAAATATTGATTTCTGAACTTCCCCAAGTTAAAACATTTGTACTGTATTGTTAAAAAAAGAATATAAACTTGCTGTCTTTGTATTTTTATTTGCATGAGTAATCAAGGTCTGAAACCACTGCATCTTCTTTAATTTGACCAGTTGTCATTTATGACGAATAAATGCTCCTGTCCTTGCTGCAGATCAGTCTTTGTATTGGAATTTGCCAGTAATTTTTAGAATAAAACAAAGGTTTCATTTCATTCAAACACATGCAGTAGCTGCAAATAGTAAAACCAGAGAAACTGAACATTTTGCAGAGGTCTCTTAATGTTTTCCAGAGCTCTATACATACGTTTTACTTGCCTTGGATAAGGTGGTTATTAAAGAATGAATGATGTTCAGATTTAATGTTATTTTAATATTAAATCAAGTTATAATTTTCAGTCGAAATATTCCAAAAATAACCAGAAATATAATTTGGTATCTTTAATTATTTTCAAACCACAGCAATATGCAGTCTGTCATTAGAAAAAAACTCCAGCTTTAATAATTGAGCATATTTACAGCACAAACTAGGGCTGCATGATATTGGAAAAAGCTGACATTGCAATATTTTTTCTGCGACATTTAAAAAATGTAGGAATTTTCACCCGATTTCACCAGAAGTCAATAATCCAACATGTTGTAATAATGCATGTGGCTTACCCTAAATAATGGGCTCAGCTGTGAATGAAGAAGGTGGTGATGTTAAATGAAAAAATGGGTAATTTAACAGTTTACTTCAAGTAGCAAACATTATTAAGATAACTACACAAATAAATGAGCAGCTATAGACCAGTAAAATAAATTATATCTGATATTACGTCATGGCTTAAGTGAGATTCCACATCCAAACAAACAAAAAAGCAATACCAAACCATTCTGTGACTATTGCACATACGCACATTGCGATGACACTGCTGAAACGATATATTGTGCAGCCCTAATTAGGGCTGCAACTAACGATTATTTTAATAATCGATTAATCGGTCGATTATTTTTTCTATTAATCGATGAATCGGATAAAAAAAAAAAAAAAACTTTCCATGTCTTTATTCAGACATATAACATTAAATAACAGAGCAAATAAGTGCTTACAATAAATGAATAATAATACATTAAATTCATTAATAAATTAAAATAGCAAATTAAATAATAAAGAAAAATAAGTGCATCTCTGATGCAAACACTACATACAAACTCATTCACTCCCTTTCTTTAGGAACTTTGCATTGCAATCCAGAAATGTTATGTCAACATGCTCCAGGCTAAAGCTGGCTCTCTTTTTTTAAAGACTATGGCCCTGTCCACAGGAACACAGGTATTTTTAAAAACGTAGCTTTTTCTATGCGTTTTGACCGTTCGCCCACACGAAAACTGACTTTTTTTTGCAAAACTCCTTCCAGGGTGAAGATTTTCAGAAACTCCGTTTTCAGCGTTGATGTGTGGACTGGGGAAAATGGAGTTTCTTGCTTTTAACGTCATTTGTCGCCGTTATCTCCTTTGTTTACATGAGGCGATTTTGTGCAATAGCGGACGTAGCCAAAATAGTGCCAGCTGTAACACTGCAGACCGAACTTGTTACAAATCTATAAATACATTTACAATTATTACTTTTTCATTACACTGAAGAACAGAGGCGTCAGAATGCGCTACGGAGGTCACTACTATATCCATCTCACCCACGAAGCAGTTCCCGCCCCCAGCGTCGCCGGTTTGGGACGAGACCCGGTCGGACCTCTCGTTGGTGGGACAGCTTTCAAAACGAAGTGGTTGTTGAAGAAGAATGGCGAGATGTTTGCCCGCATATAGGACTGCTGGTTTGGCTCTGCTCTTGACAGCGACTGTGTGCGTTTTTCCGTTTTCATGTGGACGAAGTTTTTTGTTTAAACAGTGCTTGTGTGGACGGGATGTTTTTTATAAACGAATTTGAAAACCCCCGTTTTAGAAAATACCCATGTACGTGTGAACATAGCCTTAACGCTAACTTATTTTGAAGATTCCGCGTCCGCGCCGGCTCCGGCTCCGCCTCGCTCCATTCAATCGCTCGTGTGTTTTTTTCCAGTGCTGACCGCAAGTGCCGCAAGTAACGTAAGTGGATATGATAAGGCGGGGGACACATAAATCATGCGACACAACGAATCGATAATGAAATTCGTTGTCGACGCTTTTAATAATCGATTATTATCGATTTTATTGATTCGTTGTTGCAGCCCTAGCCCTAGTACACATCTCGTCAGAGAACTATGAGGGCAAAAAACAACAAAAACCCCTAAAACTAAATAATCATTGATTAATTGTAATCGCGGTAAAATGTTCCATTGATCGTGATATTGATTAAAGGTCATATCACCCAGAGTACTTGAGGGGAACCTGGCTCAAAGGGGGAACCTTTGCTCTGGGAGAGAATGGACAAGAAGATTAATTGTAGAGTAGTAGGTATAAACAGCCATTCGCAGCAGTCTTTGTATGTAAGGCAGAAACGATTTGAATAAGAGTCCTCTCAGCTGAACTGTAACAGCTAGTGATCACTGGAAAATGGAGGTGTCTGGTCCAGTTACAAAATCAGGGTCTGGTTGGCACCAAAACTAAAAGCCTTTGTATTTTGCCCATAAATGAATCCGATTGTTTGAATGAATTTAACGCAGAAGTGCAGGTTCTGTTACAGACTAATTGTATGGGAAGGGCAGATGGTGTCAGTAAGGATGAATGCTGTACACTTAGGGACGTGTGAGGAGAGAAATAGTGATGAAATCAGGAGCAAGGGAATTTTTGTAAAATGAATGAGAAGCCGTGTTACGTTTTGCTTGCGATATGAGAGGAGGTAGAGATGGCTTTGTGATCAGTCTGTCTGCAGTCACAAGGGCTTTTTTTTTTTGTCACAGCGCCTTCTGTGTTTATGCCTTGCTGCAGTATCACTG
>JAJAGP010001414.1:15000-25000 GCA_025084515.1 Ancistrus triradiatus
CTTTATTGTTTTGAAACCTAGGCACACGCATACAAAGTATTGACTCCCATTGACACATTGGCTGGACCATCATATATAGAGGCGGTGTCCCTCCCCCCCAGCTCCCTTCTGCATTAATGGGATTGTGAAGTCCGTCTGAGCATTCCGATAATGGAACATTGCGGCGGCCATCTCCGACGATCCCTCATCTCTCTGCCGCTTCGATTGATCACCAATCCAATTGCTAACCTGAGTAAATTGAATTTGGAGCTCTAACATTGTTCGTTAACCACAGTGCCGATGAGATGGCCATACAGATTAATGATAATGGGGGGCTTGAGATGGCTCGCACGGGCAGGCAGCGAGATTTGATTAGCTTCAGACTAGCATGGAGATGGAGACCAGCCCTCGCAGACTCTATGAACATCTAATCAGGAAATGTTTGTCTGGGAGCAGGGCTCTCAGATTACTGTAGCTGTCTGGTCTGTTAAGAAAGCAGATACATATAAATACAGGCTTATCCAAAAGTCCCCTGGTCAGTGTGAACAAATTCTCCTCAGAAATATGGCTTCAATGCATACATTTGTTCTTTTTGCAGATGCTTTACCCAGATACTTTCCTATAACGCAGGCAGTTGTGCTTGAATGGCCTCCCTTAAGGACCCGAAGCCTTGCAGAGGTGTGATTTGAACCCCCAAACTTCTGGTCCACAGTTCAGTACCTGAACTGCTAAACCACCACAGTCCCATACATTATAAAATGTCAATAACATGTTTGGCATGTGGTAAACATGTTGAACGAGACCCTTTTCATCAGAAAGTCCCATGTTGAATGTCCCCTTATGGTGCAAGTAGGTGGGTCTGGAATATACTGGATCAAGGTAGGAATTTTCCCATAGGGAATAATGGAAATGGCGTTCCCTCTAATCAAATATTCGCTGTCCAAACCATGTTCTGGAATGAGGTAATTAATGCATATAATCTTATACAGTGTGGATTTCCTGGGGGTCTGGGACGGATTAATTCAAATTTACATTATTCCTTATGGGAAAAATTTTCAGTTGATCAAAATTAATTTTCAGTTCTTGACAAGCATTCTGAAATGAATTAATGACGAGAACCGAGGTACCACTGTATTGTAAATTGTAAAACAGGGAGTACCTGTAATTTTGATGTCTGAGGACTTCTGAAACATTTGAAATCTGTTTTTCATTTCAGAGTTTTGGATCTTTTCAGCTTTAATTTCTTTACAGATTTTGGGACATTGACTTTCAGAATTTGTTGATACTTCGTTAGAATCTATCCCTCTATCTTCACAATGTTTCCAGTGAAAATGGCCATCACATGACCCCAGTGCTTTTGGAACTTTTTCTTTGATTAAAACGCTTCTCATTTTGACTCTGAACGCACCTGTGGTGCTTGTCCTAAAAGAGTCCAGCACTTGTTTCATCTGACCACAGCACTTGATTTCATAATGCCGCTGGCTTATCTATGTGTTGTGTTTCATACTTGAGGAAGCTGACTTTGTGGTGGAAACCTTTTGATAGGGTTTTTTGATGACTTACATGAAAATCCTGGTTGCTTGTGTGACGCTGCGCAGGTGCACCACTGTTCCCATAGCACTTTTTCACTGGGCCGTTGGCAGTGATGCAAGGGTTCTATGATGCATACCAGTTCAATCCATACAGTGGTTCTGTTAAAGACGTTTCTTGGCCCTTGAGATCTTGCCTTGACGGTTCCCTTTAACTTGTACTTCTGAAAGCCATTTTGGAAAGTGGAAAATGCAAACAGGAAACGTTTTTAGATGCCTTTTCATGGCATTCGGCTGCTTTGTGAAAGTTAATTATCTTTATTGCCAGATTCTAAGGCAGCTGCTTAGAGGAGCCCAGGGCTGTTGAGCGTAAACACAACAACCTGAGAGGCTTGAAGGGTCGCAGAATTTATTAAGCTCTGGAATGATCTTCACCTAAATTGTATTGAGGCCTGGTGAGTTATGAGAACTTGAAAGATAATCTACTACTGGACTTTCTTAAAAGGTGCCCAAAACGTTTGCATATGATTAAGTATTTCTGGCATAATAATGAAGTACAGTAATTGTGCATTAAAATTGGCATAATTATCTCGTTTGTCCTGGCGTGCCTGCATTTGCATTAAACTGTATGCATATATGCATCCACTCTAACACATCTGACATTTTAAAGCATTTAATATCATCATCTTAATGACAATGATTCTAACATGCGCTGAATGTTAACTTTAACGTGCACTTTAAAATTTGCATAAGCAGTATATAATGACCATTAACAACATTCTTTATGCGCTATGCAGTATGATCTTTATGCTTTTAAAACCACACTTTTAAGTACTGTGCAAAAGTCTTAGACCACTGGATTAGCAATGGTATTAGGACCATAGATAACATATTGTCCACGATTGGACCTAAAATGTTCAAGCTTGAATTGTGACTCCATAAAACTCTGTTCTTGGCTGCTACCCTTCCGAAATGACCGTTCGAAATCAAGCTTCTTCAGACTGTAGAAGGGACAACTTTGCATCCCGATTAAGCTGCCAGATGCTGCTATTGCTCAAGTGTAAGCGGAGGTCCCACTAAATACTTGCCCCAGTTGCCTATAGAAGCAGTTTTTTTCGATGTTTTCAGCTTTTTTTTTTATACTGCACACAAATATCCTGTATTTTAAGGTTGTACTAATAAATAAATAAATAAATAATGGACTCCTGGCATTCATGGCTAACGTTTTTAAAGGGTCGTACTTTTCCAGTAGTATTCTTTACATTCACAGGCATACTTCATAACTTAGTTTTTTCTTGCTAAGGTTTGAAAAGCTTTTGCAGTACTGTACATACAGTATAATTTCAGAATTTGAACGCTCCTTCCCTCAAAAAATTCGGACAACAAACGGTCAGTTTGAATTTTTTTTCTTTTCCCCCCCAACAGAAATTCCCCAACAGACTTTGAACATGGGCACACTAAATAAAACACTCAATGGTGCGATCTTCCAGTCACGATGCATGTAATCCAGTCCATTCGGTGGCGATAATGCACTGGGGAGCAGTCATAGACATATTGGCCGTTTAGGGACTGTGGTAGCCTAGCGGTTAAGGTACTGGACTCTGGACCAGAAGGTCGTGGGTTCAAATCCCACCTCTGCCAAGCTGTCACTGTTGGGTCCTTGAGCAAGACCCTTAACCCACAATTGCTTGGATTGTAAGACTGTACCAATTGTAAGTCGCTCTGGATAAGGGCTAAATGCTGTAAATGTAAATGTTTCTCAATATGCGTACTTTTTATTTTATTTTATTTTTTTCCTTGTGTTCTTGTGTACTTGTGAAACCTCAACAGTCGCAGCCCAAGTACTGTTCCATTTCTAAGTTCGCATCTAGCCAAGTACGCTCCAAATCCCCAGATGTGTTCCTGCTCCACCCATATTACCGAGGATGCATCGGAGCAGACTTGTGCGGACTTGGACAGCGAAATATCCCACAATGCATTATGAGCTCGGTAATGGCGGATGAGAGGATTCCCAACTGGATGTATAATTTCTAAAGTAATACTGTTATTGTGTCACAGAATGAAGTTATAAGATTTTTTTAGGCGAGAATGTAGTTGTTTAAAATTCAACTAGGCGGTCAGTTTATAAAAAAATGCTCAGACGATTTCAGGGGTGTGACGTAAAGATATTATTGCATTTATTATGCATTATATGTATTATTTATTCAGCCTGTATTCTAAATATGAATTGTCTGATATAAATTGACGTTCAGAATGAAATTCCCTTCTAAAATCAGACTTGTTTGGTGCTCGCTTATGTTTGGGAGGGTTTTTATTTATGCTTAAATGAGATCGGTCCGTTGTTACACATAGATTAGAACTATTCAATGGAAAATAAGAGATCTGAGCACTTCTTCCACCACTGACAGGCTTAGGATTTAATTTAGGTGTAAAAAGTAAACCGTGTTGTCTCCATAGCCAAGTACGCTGCTGTTCCAATTGTAGAATAACCAAACTGCATCCTCCCTTCATCGGGAGAACGTACTCACAAGTCCAACTTCCTAGTCCGAGCTTCGCATACTTGGTATTGAGAAACGGACAATATGTATATTATATTATGTTATGTATATTTTATCAGTCTACAGGTGCGTTTTCAGACACACCCTCAGTCTTGGGGCTGCTGTCCCAGTAATAAGTGTTCGCCTCACTGGCTATAAAGTTTTACTTTATTTTCACTTATTTCTTGTATTTATTGATTATTATTATTATTGGATTACATTCCTTTGCTTCATTCATGCTTTTACTCATTAAATACATAACTATATCCTCCTGAGACCCAAGAAAACTAAAGTTTGATCATTTCAGTAATTCTGAAATAACAAAAGTCTATGAGATGGAAAAAAACATGTCACAAGGATTTTTCCAAAAACACTTCTTGTTTATTTTTTATCAAATGTCCTTTATAAGGGACAACGGGACATGGTATAGTAATTTTCTGTATGTATTTTGTGTATTTTATGTATTTTGTGACATAAAGTACACTTTTAAGTGGTTTCAAAGCAAAACCATATATATAAGCTTTAGAAAAATCATTAATACATATTATTTAACCGTTTACTTCTCTGGCGTCTGTGAAACGTGGCTGCTCAGTGCAGCCATTTTGAAAAAGCAGATCTCAGGTTGCAAATGACACTCCCACAAATGATATATCAGTGTAAAGGCCAGGATGTCCTCTAGATGGCGCATCAGCTTTGTAGATTATATGTTTATTGAAATATTCTTTGCGAACTCATCCCGCACAGAGGACAAAAATGAATTATCAGGTCTTACGAGGATATAAGTGTAAAAAAACAACAATTTGGTAAGTAAATATATTCATCCTATTTATGTTACTTCGTAAGGGGGAAATTTGATTCCAATTTCAAACAAATCAGTTCGAACGGCCTTCTGGAATCAATTAAGTAAGAGGTTCCACTGTGCATCCCAAATATTGACATCATGGAATAATTTTTTTGGTAATTGTTGACTATTGTGCGCACACATACTCTAGCAAGCTCAATTCTCACGAGTAATTTGTTGAGCTCTGGTTATTAGTCGGCCTGGACTCGATATGCTAGAGGGTGCTTTATGAATATCAACTTTAAACTTGTCACTGTGCATGTGCGTGTGAGGTTGAACATTTATGAGTCAGCTTGTCACAGTCTTGTCATCATTTGCTGGCGTTTTTACTGCAGAGCTGGCACTGACTAATCTCAGATCTTGGCACTTAGTGCTGTGGTGGTAATTAGAAAGTGCATGAACATGTGCCACGGTACTCTGGGGTACAGCTGCAGCACTGGGTGTTCACTAATGCAGTCCAAATTGGAGGTGGTCTGAAGTCTTTTTTAGCACATTCACCACGGTGTTTAAAAGCCTAGACCCAAAGTTTCTCAATCTCTTGTCTTAACTCGGTATTAAAATGGTAGATTTGTTCCATTTGGTGTCTTTCGTCTGCATGTCCTAACAATTAAGAATTATTTAGACACATTTAGAAGTATTTATAAAGAAGGTCATTAAGCCTTTAGTTACACACCCAGTGTGATAATAAAATAACAGTGCCAGTTATTTTATTTCCAGTCAAAATGGAAATGACATACAAGTTATTGATTTGTCTCAGAGCAAAACCCTAGCAAACCTGTTAATAGAATATTAAATATAAAAAATAAATCTAATCTAATCTCTGTCTGTCTGTCAATTTTATATATTTGTCTGTCAGTCTAATGTAATCTAATCTAATTTGTCTCTGTCAATTTTATAGATTTCTGTCTGTCCATCTGTCTGTCTGATCATCTAATCTAATTTAATCTCTCTCTGTCAGTCAGTTTGACCTTTTTGTCTGTTTGACCATCAATCTAATCTAATGTAATCTAATCTCTGTCTGTCTGTCAGTTTGATATCTTTGTCTGACCATCTAATATAATCACTGTCTCTGTCTGTCCATTCATTTATATCATTGAGTCTGTCTGACCATCAGTCTAATGTAATCTAATCTAATCTAATCTCTGTCTGTCTGACCATTTTATCTAATCTATTTTTTCTGACCACGTAATATAGTCTAATTTAATATAATGCATCTATTAATTTCATATCTTTGTCTGTCTGACCATCATTCTAATCTAATGTTTAATCCAATCTAATATAGTCTAATCTCTCTGTCACTGTTGGTCTGTCTGACCATCTAATCTGTCCGTTTGTCTGTCTGTCTAGCAATTTTAGATCTTTCTGTCTGTCTGTTTGACTATCAATCTAATCTAGTGTAATCTAATCTCGGTCTGGCTGTCTGTCAGTTTGATATCTTTGTCTGTCTGTCTGACCATCTAATCACTGTCTCTCTGTCTGTTCGTCCGTCAATTTTGTTTGTCTGTCTGTCTGACCATCAGTCTAATGTAATCTAATCTAATCTCTCTCTGTCTGTAAGTTTTATAACATTGTCTGTCTGACCATGTAATCTAGTCTAATTTAACCTAATCTAATGTAATCTAATCTAATCTAGTCTGTCTGACAATTTTATATCTTTCTGTCTCTGTCTGACCATCTAATCTTATCTAATTTCTCTGCCTGTCTGTCTGTCAATTTGACATCTTACTGTCTGTCTATCTGGCCATTTTATCTAATCTAATCTAATCTAATCTAATCTAATCTCTTTCTGTCTGTCTGACATTTTTATTTCATTGTCTCTGTATGACCATCTAATCTTATCTAATCTCTCTGTCTGACAATTTTATATCCTTCTGTCTGTCTGACCATCTAATGTAGTCTAATCTAATAAAGTCTAATCCCTGTCTGTCCATCTGACCATATAATCTAATCTAATTTCTCTGCCTGTCTGTCTGTAAATTTTACATCTTTCTGTCTGTCTAGCTGGCCATTTCATCTAATTTAATCTAATCTCTCTGTCTGTCAATTTTATATTTTTCTGTCTTTGTATGACCGTCTAATCTTATCTAATTTCTCTGCCTGTCTGTCAATTTTGCATCTTTCTGTCTGTCTATCTGGCCATTTCATCTAATCTAATCTCTCTGTCTGTCTGACAATTTTATATCTTTCTGTCTTTGTATGACCATCTAATCTTATCTAATTTCTCTGTCTGTCTGTCAGTTTTACATGTTTTTATCTGGCCATTTTATCTAATCTAATCTAATCTAATCTCTCTGTCTGTCTGACAATTTTATATCTTTCTGTCTGTCTGACCATCTAATGTAATCCAATCTAATATAGTCTCATCCCTGTCTGTCTCTGTCTGACCATCTAATCTAATCTAATCAAATCTTTCTGTATATCAATTTTATATCTTTCAGTCTGACCATCTAATCTAATCTGTCTGTCTATCCATCTAATCTAATCTAATCTTGGAATTCAATGTTTTTGACAGGAGACTGACAACAAACATTAACAATGTTTAAATAAAATAGTATTTTTTTAAATATATAAATACTCTGAGTAACAATGAGTAACTAGGGTGATAAAAATAAATAGTAAAAGTCAAATAACCAAAGGACAATGCAATCAAAAGAAGAAATTAAAAACCGTGTACAAAGTAAAACAACTTTGAGTGTTAATAAACTAACATAGTAAATAACATGAGCATGATAGCAAATATTTATAAAACACCCCATAAAAGACTGAATAAACAGGTTTTAACAGGTTGTATGGCTTAGAGACAGCGGCACTGACAAAGAGACAGGAAGCAGAGCTGGAGGTGGCAGAACTTCAGATGTTGAGGTTCTCTTTAGGAGTGTCTAGGGTGGACAGGATTAGGAGTGAGATCATCAGAGGGACAGCACAGGTTGGAAAATTGGGAGACAAAATTCGAGAGGGAAGACTGAGATGGTTTGGACATGTGCAGAGGAGGGATAGTGGATATATTGGTAGGAGGATGTTGGCGATGGAGCTGCCAGGCAGGAGACGGAGAGGAAGACCAAAGAGGAGTTATTTGGTTGTGGTGAATGAAGATATGCAGGGAGTTGGGGTGAGAGTAAAGGACGTGGAGGACAGGGTGAGGTGGAAACATTTAACTCGCTGTGGTGACCCCTGATAAAGGGAGAAGCCGAAGGAAGAAGAAGAAGACTTTTGAAAATGTTGATAAGCTGTGTAATGGGATTTTGAAGGTATCATGAATTGTGATCATTAAAAAAACATTTTAGTGTAGTAATATAGATTTGTTGGATTGGATTTGTTAGGAATTCTTTATATTAAACAAAAAAAATCCGCTAAAGCATCCTGCTGACATGATCGAGACATGCATATCAAACAAAGAAGCTGCTGGTGTTCTCCCAGGCCCAAACCTCAGCATCCCTAAGCGTGTTTGTAGTTAGCTGGATTGTACAAAGAAGGAAAAGCAACGAAATTTGCCGAGGAGTTGGCGGCGTTTAGCATACAAGGATATCATTTCAGATTCCCATGCAAGCTGAGAACGATTGTCCTGAGAAAATGGAGTGTATACGTAATGCGTCAAATTTGATTATTATATTTAGTTGTGAAGTCTTCCCTGTAATTTAATTGTAATCTCAGTGCTTCCTGTCACTGAAAAATAAGTAACCTTGTATGTAATGACAGTTCTGTCTTGAAGTTAAAGAAATTAATGGGTGGTCAGTGACTTTTGGGCAGCACTACATAATGCCCCGTTCAGCAGTGTGGGCGGGTTTTCAGGTTTCTGTGCAAATCTGTTGCATCCCTGCAGTGGTTCTCCTTAAATCCGTGCTTTTTAGGTGTAATAACCGTTGGGAATAATGCTGAGAGTAAACACACGGTGCGATGATCAGAAGTGCTTTTGAGCAGAATCTAATATGGATCTTTGACTTGAATTAGTGATGCAAGAGGCACTCTGTCCACCACTCCCCACACCCGGCGTGTTTGTTGCCTTGTTTAATTACACCTGAGAAATCTGAGTGGGAGTGATTCAAAGCGCCGCGCCATCTGCGCGTACACTCACACACGCAAATCGGCGCTTAATGGACAGTGACAAAGCTGCAATCAGCACTTCATGGCTGAGTAGCGGTGTGCGCGCATGCTGATGGTTCGGATGCGCAGTGAGGAGGAGGTATGCTGTTCGTGAAGATCACCAGCGGTTGTAAACACCTGAAGATAAATTGCCACCCACTGCAGAAGCTCTCTGTAGTTTATAAACTGTGCTTTAAAGATGATGGTATGATGTACAAGTTTATAGACACCATCAGCTTTTGATTACTGCTTTCCAGGTATTTCCCATGCTTTAACTCGTACCATCGGGGCAATTTCTTGGAACGTTACTACTCTGACCTGGAGAGAGCACTTGGGTTGTGGGAATCTACAGCTGAGGTGGGAAGAAAGAGAAAAAGGCAGGGAAATGATGGGAGAGAGAGATCTTTCTAGATCTAGCTCTAAAATGGTTCGTCCAGGAGGTTTGTCGAGAACAAAGCGAAAACGAGTACTGAGCTAATTTTTCCTATAAGGAATAATAATAAATCGAATGAATCTGTTCCAGACCCCCAGAACAATCACACTGTATAAGGCATTATATGCATTCATGGACTATTGTTCAGGTGCTCCTGAAAAGTAAAAGCAAAACACTTCTCAGCCTGAAAGTGATCTGGAGGACTCGGTCATTGAATTCCTTTTGGTTGGCTGTAATCATCAACCATTTCAGGACCCATAGAGGCTTGTTTCCACAGAGAATACAGTCCTGACAATACTGAGAAACACAGCAGAGATCTTCACTGAGAAAGAGCTATTGTGAATCGGAATCACTGAGTCACTACTGAATTGTAAACCAAGAATCGTCAATCGAGTTCCAGCCGGAACGAGTTGTGCGGCTCGACTCATAGAAATTAAAGAACCGAGCCCATTTTTTTTTAGGCAAAACGCTCCGAGAACCGAACGAGTTTCCCGGTGGCTGAGAACCACTGTATTTGTTTAAATATGTATTTTACATGCATTATAGTTTAACTACAATAACCACCATAATTACAGCATGCTTAACTGAAGCTGGGATTAAA